>CAIGRF010389632.1:11075-25224 GCA_903798235.1 Fraxinus ornus | reverse complement strand
TTTCAATCACATATTCTTCAATAAAATAATATTTTTTATCACATCAATAACTTTTCTTTCTTTTTCAACCACACATTCTCCATCAATATACTATTCCAAAATATATTCTTCCTAACTAATGTGGCTCAAACACACCCTTAATATATATTATCGGAAAAATCATTTTACACATTTTTCTTATAAGTTTTCCCTATATTTTAAATACACGTTCACAAATACTTTTCAAAAATCTTAACCCTTGTTTGGTACCAATTATTTCTAAAATATATATATTTTTTTTTATTTTCAACCACACATTTTGGGAGTAAGAATGCATTTTTACTGTTAATGTGATGGGGAATATGTGGTTGAAAATGAAAAAAAAAAAAACTTATTAATGTGATGAAAAATATTATTTTATTGAAAAATGTGTGGTTGAAAATGTGTAGAAGAATAAGAATGAGAAAAATAATGTGACTCAAACATGGGCTTAGCTTGTGTTTGAATCTCATTAAATGAGAATAAGATTTTTGGAATAGTGATTAATGGAAAATTTTGTGGTGAAAAAGTGATGAAATGTTTTAGATTTGTGTGTAATATTATTTTATTTGAAAAATTTGTGGTTGAAATACAGAAAGAAAAAATGAAAATGAGAATATGGATAATTTCACAAACGGTCACTGAACTTACCTAAAAATTACAAAACGGTCACTAAAGTTTAAAACTTGTATAAACGGTCATTGAAATTTTATGCGCTTTCACAAACGGTCACTGAAATTTTAATTTGTTTCACAAACGGTCACTGAAGGACCGTTATGATTTTAATTAGAACTTAAAGTACCCAAGAACGTGGACATAGAAGATTGACCACCTCAAGTGCAAATAGGCTCTTAATCAAGCAAGCGTGTAATGTTGTTTTGAGTGTAAACTAGGATTTGAATCTAGGAATTTAGATTCTCGCGGGTCAAAAATTGTGAATATTTTGTTAAAATCACATGCTAATTTTACGTGATTTAAAGTTTGAGGACAAAATCGTTAAAACAATTTAAAGTTGAACTATCAATCACGCGAAAGACCTATGCATATTTAACATCAACAGACAATTTTGATCACATAGAATCCAAGATTTAAATGTATGGGACTTGAAACCTCATGGTTGAAAGTCACACTTAGAATTAAGGGTCCGTTTGATTGTAATGGTGAAAAATGGGTGGAAAGAAAATGAATTCCAGAAAAAATAATTGCCTATAAATTGTTTTGCAATGAATTGTTAATTAAGTGTGTTTAATTGGTATAATTTTCTATCCGAAAAATTTTAAAATTTTGTGTTCGTGTGCTTTGTTTTACATGAAAATTGTCCATTAAAGTGATAATTTATTTACAATTGGTTATAAAATTTGTTTCCATTGCAAAAAAAATTTTCCTAAAAATTCATTTTTTTCATCAAAGTTTAGTATTCGTTTGACTTTGTTTTATATGAAAATTATCCATTAAAGTGAATTTTTTTTTATGGTAGACAAACAGTAACTTTGTGATACTAGTTTGAACATGTTGAAAAACNTTTGTTTTACATGAAAATTGTCCATTAAAGTGAAATTTTTTTTACAATTAGTTATGAAATTTGTTTTTATTGCCAAAAAAAAAAAAAGGTAGTCAACTGGGTGGGAATTGATTTTCCCCCAAAAAAAGAGGAAAATCAGACGCGTGAGCAAGAAGCAAGAAAAGAAATTTCCATCAACTTTTGGCTCATCAAACATGACATTAGGTGGAAAATAAAAATAAAAAAAAATCCTAGTTCCATGGAATTTAATGCCCCTCAAACAGGGCCTAAGATTCTAAATAGAAAAGATATGGCAAGACATCAAGTTCAATTCTCAAGTCCTATGAACCCTGGATCTGATTATTATATTATTTTAATAAGATTATTAATATTTTTCCTTTTATTTATTTCATTTTGAAAAACCTGTACAAAAAAAAAAGGGCACACACCTTTTGATGCCTAGATGTGCCTTTTGCCATTTAGGTCCAGGTCCACTATTTTTCACCACCTTTTCCCCCTCTTTCTCTAGAACATTGTCTGAAACAAAGCGTTATTTTTAAGGAAAATTTATATGCCAAGTTATACCACTTGGGTTTCGAATAAAGATTTCTCAACATTCAGATTTCCAAACTTACATTTTTTTATACAAGTTGGTCGAGTTGGGTAGATGCGCACACAACGGGAAGGTTCTCTCCCTTAGTTGGCGAAATCTCAAAACTTCTCCTTGACGATAAGAGGCTTTTGGTGGTGGTGTTGAGGTGGACGCCGGTGGCCCAGTGGGTGGACTTCTGAGCCTAGTGGTGGCTGAAGAAGACAATTCATCATTTTGTTTCTTTTTAATTGTTTTTAATAAAAGCAACGATAATCCGCCAAAATAAATCACGTCACAAGCAGTCACGTTCAAGACGGGATAGTTTCAAGTGATTTTTTTTATGATTTCCATTTTATTGGACCAACTTGTTTGCAATTCCCTTTCTCCATTTGATCTCAACAACTCATTTAATTCTCAATCACCAATGTTGTTACACTTAGGTTTGAACATAAGCATTAAAACAACACATTCACGAAAACTATTGGAACGTAAAAATATATCACCTTAAAGTGGTAGAAAATCATATGAAGGATACGAAGTGAGACATTCTTGTAAACTCGAGCTTTCCCTCTTTCTCTATCGCAAAAAGATGAATATTTGCTTGAAATAAATAGAAGTTCTCTCTATGAAATGATACATGTAAATGGATGAAAAAATGAAAGAAAAATACTTCTTAATGGGTGGTCAAATTTCTTGTATATGGGAGGGGTTTAAAGTGCTTCCATAAAATATAGATAATCATTTTAAACCAGTCAAAATCCCACTTAAATTCCTCCTCAACTTGCTTATTTGATCTTAGAAATTGGCAATGTACTAGTCCAATTTGAAGGGCTCAAACTTTGATTTTGAAGGGCTTTTCAAGCTCAAATATAAATACTAGAAAATCATTTAAAGCCCAAAAAAATTAATGTACTCATCCAAAGTAAATATTTTCATATAAAATACGTCGTACTCAAGATTTTGAAAACTTTTACTATAGTCCTCGATGATGCCATAACTCCGAAGCCCAACGTGGGAGTTCCCAAGTCCCATGGCCCACACATGGCATGCCCTTGGCTTGTTTTGATCCCTCAAGGTGGACGCCTCTTCCTCGAGGTCAAGGACCCCAACTTCACCATTGATCCATGGATCTGTCCCGGTTCATCTCGATGACATCGACTCTTGCGTGGGGGTTCACTGCCCCACGTTGGCAAGGAGTCATACTTTGTTTGTCTCCTACATTCTGATTCTAATAGGAGTTCCAAGGCATCAGAAGTCCAATCCTATCTATTCATATCTATTTCTTAGTTAGGTACATATTTCAATATTGCTCAGTTTATAGCATCACGTTCAAATTTTAATCCAATTGTTTGCTCATTTAAATATCGCTACGAAACAATCCCTAGTCCTTTTTGCAGGTTGTCCTGAGGTCCTCATCACTCGTTTTTTCTTTTTTCTCAACTTGAGATCGAGTCATCCCAATTTTTGATAGCTTCGATCCTCATCTCTTACCATAATGCTGAATTTTTCAGTTTTATGGCTTAAAAAAAACTCATTTTCAAGCATACAAATAATAACAATAATGCTATTACTCTCACAGTACACTGAATAATTGTCGCGGATAAAACTATATTTTCTTATATTTGCACTCAAGACCACTAAGAATTGAAAATCTTTCATTTTGCTCCCCAACTTCCTAAATCCTTTCAATTAAGTCCTTGTGGCAAATTTAGGAATTTTGGGGCGTTCAATATTGCGACCCATATTTTATAATTGCATTATTACATTTGCTCTCTATACGTCAGACTATAATTTTAACATCCACACCACTAATTTTTTATTTTTTATTTTTAATTCTAAATTACAATAAACATACATAACACATATTTTAGAGCATTGTAAATATTTCCATTCAAATATATATATTTTCCAAATCCGGGGCTAGATGAAACTCATGGAGACAACATTTATTCTAGTGAAATATAGATTAAAATTGAAACTACGAACATATATCTACCATGCCATCGTGGCATCTTTCGAATTATTCGTAGTACTCTTCATCGATTAATTGAGAGCATACATTAATTCACATGCCAGCCTTCACTACGATAAAGGTACATCATGACAGCGTAAAGTCCTTCGATCCATTTTCGTTTGTTAAACTAAATATATATTGCGTGTATCTGATACAAGCACGTAAAAACGCAACTCACGGGATATGAAATGCATCTTTTTCCAGACTTCAACATCTGCACTTTGCCCTCTTGTCCGTGAGTGTCTACACGAAATGAAGTTTTTGAGACAGATTTCATGTGAATCTAATCCTTTAAAGTGAAAGGGATTTATCTTCTTTATTACCTTGGCTTGTTCTTGAAGCTCTTTAATGTACTCAACTGCCAAATCTAACATATCAGCCGTGTTCGTTTGCTGCCAAAAAAAAAAAAAAATATCGATCCCTAAGCACTTCCGAGAAATAGAAAAATGAAAATACGACTGCAGCTAAAATTTCTACCTTGTCCATATTTGGGCAGAGCTCTTGCAGCTTCTTCATTCTTTCACTAATCCGAGTTCGTCTCACCTGTAAATTAGCTTAACAAAATGTTAAAACTATCCAATATAATTCAATTTGGGAGTACTAATAAGGTCTTGTTCATTGTGGTGAAACTGAGAGTGAATGAATAATACGATGAACAAAATCGACACAAATATGAATGAGAAGTTTACCCTCTCTGCAATACTTCGGGGATGAGTGGCACAACCTCTTTTAGCCCGGATTTGACAGGGGATGGTGTCTTGTAGAAAATTTTCAGCCGAATCTATTTCGGAAGGGATTTTCGGCAAGCTCAAATGGTGAGTTAAATGCATAGCAGTGTTTCTAGTTTCCCCGTTCTGATTTGAAGATATGAATATCAGCAATAGAAGTAGTATGTACAGGCAAACAACATGAAAACCAGCACAAAAAACCAACAAAAACTACCTCATTTCCCAATATTCCATTAAGATTAGAGAACATTTTCGGATCACCATCTCGGTATCTTTTCATGCTGTTGAAGGGTGAAACATTCCAAGAGTCTTCTAGCAAGGCAGAGTCATACTCTCTGCAATTATTTCCATTTCCATTCTCAACTCTACGTGTGCCTATGTTTTCGTTCCCATTTTCGGGAATGCTAGGCATGAAACTAGTGCTGGAAGCTGTACCAGACGAGTAATCAACGTGATTCTTCAAACCAATAGTAGGTGAACTGGCTTCTGCATGATTACATATTCTGTAGTTTCCCACTTCTCCAATTACACCCAAACCTGAGATCAAATAAGAACCTTTAAGCAACTTCTTCATAACTGTGTAAAAGCTCATGATTACTGTGTATCACAAAAATCACGGAAATTGTAATTAGTCGCGGTGCAACACGTGAAATCTAGTTTAATACATAAGTGTCCAATGTCCATAGGCTTTATCATCACTGCAGAATTGGCTAAATAATGTAAGATTTGCCTTCTCGTGTAGGATTATGCCCGCCTTTAACATCGCAGCTGGAGTCACTCGATACTCCCCTCCCCTCCCCTCCACACCACACGCAAGGGTAAGACACATCAAGTGGTTTAGCAGATTTTGATAAAAGTTGATAAAATTAATCATTGAGTTTGATTTAGATTAGAATACGGGCTATAGATATATAAAAAAATCCCCAGATATTTCCTCTTTTTCAGCTATAGCTTCATCTATAACAAAACATTGTAACGTATTTGGAAAATTTCCTTGTTTCTTCTCTTTTCCCAACCTTTTTCTATACCCTATCTAGAAAGCAGAAAGTCAGCCCTATATATCAACCAAAAGCAGCATCCTTGTTTTGTACAGATAATCAATAAATTAATATACAAATTATGCAAACAAATTTAATTATAATTAACTAATAAACAGGCATAAACAAATTTGAATTTTACCATTGAAAAATCCAGGTGGGGAACTAGTTTGGCTGGCAAGATTCCCACAATTTTTCATCCTCACATTCTCCGTTCCTACAGAATAAGATCCATTGTGTTGCTCCATTGAAACATCAACTTCTTGCTTCATAGGCATAGACCCCCTTTGATTCAACAAATTAGAGATTAATATTGCCTGAGAATCTTCACCATGTTCATTACCAGAATCCAAAAGGGTAGCTAAAAATGAACTGGGGGCTGAACGATATCGAGGTAAACCACCACAGTTTTGCTGATTATCACTGGAAAACAGAAAACTACTACTGTTGTTCATGTTTCTTGAAATTGTTTCTGAGCTGAACATAGTGTATTTAAAGACTTCAAACTTCAACTATTACTGCAAAATATCATCTTTTTTTATCGTTGGTCATTCACTGATAACAAGGGCTTATTTTCTGCAAACAGATTTTTGCTAATTCGGGTGAGACAGAAGGGGCTCCCAGTCTCCTTATATTGACACCATTTCCGCAAACTACCCTTGCTTTTATTTGTTTTTACGGAAATCCATTGCCCTTAAGGTGAGCGTGAGCAGCACTGCCAAGATGGAAATTCTAATCTTAATATAGTATCAAATTCATTAAATTTCATTAAAGAGTCATCCAAATTCATTAAATTAAAACTAAATAAATAGCACGAAAATTATAAAATTCATCTGCTCAAACGAACCATTATCTTACAAGACATATTAAGAAATAAATTATCATATCGAGTAAAGATAAAAATATAAATCAACTATGAAAATCTGGATGACTCTTTCTAATAAATTTGAGATTTGACCTTCTAAGATGAAATCAAAATCTTAATAGCAATCATTTCAATTGATAAAAATGCCCTCTCCATAAAACTATCCTGACCTTAGACGCCAAGTCAATCACTCGTGGATTTGTCGTATGCGTTGATTGAGAACCACTTCATATGCCAAGAATAGCATTTCTTATATTTTATTTTACTTTTAAATTAGTAATCTAATTAACGTTTAAGTCAACTTAATTTAAAAGCTTTCAAGCATAGGAAACGTGGCTGTGTTGTGACCTTATACTCTAACTATTGTTTACAATTAATCTTACTCTCCATTTTTTCAATATTTATTTCTAACTACACTTTCTTCTATAAAATAATTTTAAACATAAATTCAAAGTTTTCCTTACTTTTTCAGTGATACATTTTTTTTTTCAAATGTCACTATTCCAAAATGAACCATGTTACACTTAACGGAACTTTCACAGAAATTTTTCATAGATAACACATGACAAAATTGACAAATAGAACAATAGTGGATCAGTTTTATTCATGTATTCATCTCTCCAAGGCAAAAATATATATAGATGAAGAAACAACAAATTTAGGAAAACAGAGAACATAATTGATCTAATTACTGGGAAACACTAATTACAATATTAATTAGGAAATTCTACCAATAATTGAGCCATATATTTTTTTTTTTTTCAAATGTCACTATTCCAAAATGAACCATGTTACACTTAACAGAACTTTCACAGAAATTTTTCATAGATAACACATGACAAAATTGACAAATAGAACAATAGTGGATCAGTTTTATTCATGTATTCATCTCTCCGAGGCAAAAATATATATAGATGAAGAAACAACAAATTTAGGAAAACAGAGAACATAATTGATCTAATTACTGGGAAACACTAATTACAATATTTAATTAGGAAATTCTACCAATAATCATATGATACACTAAAATCTCCTATAATTAAGCACAAATCATGCTAACACTCTCTCTCAAGTTGGTGCATAGGTATCTTGCATGCCCAAATTGTCCAGTGAGTTGGATAACACACCACTTGAAACTGCCTTGATTAGGATATCAGCTAACTGGTCTTCAGATTTCAAAAATTAAACTTCAATAATCTGAGCTTCCAACTTTTCTTTAATGAAGTGCCTACCTATTTCTACATGCTTGGTGCGATCATGTTGTACAGGATTGTGGGCTATTGCAATTGTAGATTTATTGTGACAATATAAAGGCATAGCACCAGTAGGAATATAACCCAAGTCTTTCATTACAGGCTTCACCCATAGTAACTCACGTATACCTTGAGCCATTGCCCATACTCAGCTTCAGCACTTGATCTGGATAAAACCTTATGCTTTTTACTCCTCCAAGTAACAAGATTATCACCAACAAAGGTTAAATAACCTACAGTAGAACGTCTGTTAGTATTATCTCCTGCCCAATCAGAATCAGTATAACCCTTAATATTCAAGTGATCATTCTTGGCAAACATAATCCCTTTTCCTGGAACACTCTTCAAGTATCGTAAAATTTGATTCATAGCATTCATATGCCTTTCACTGGGAGCATGCATAAATTGGCTGATGACACTAACAGCATAAGCTATATCAAGTCTGGTATGAGACAAATAAATTAACCTACCCACAAGTGGTTGATATCTCTCCTTGTTGGCTGGAACATCACTCGGGTTTTCATGAAGCTTATGGTTCTGTTCAATTGGCGTTTCAGTTGGTTTGCAATCTAACATTCATGTATCAGCTAACAAATCCAGTACGTATTTCCTTTGGAAAATAAATATGCCCTGGTTTGATCGAACCACTTCTATGACAAGAAAATACTCCAAATCTCCAAGTTCTTTCATCTCAAATTCATTTGATAAATATTTCTTCAACTTTTCAATCTCATAAACATCACTTCCAGTCAATATCATATCATCCACATAAATAATTAAAGCAGTCACCTTGTCCTTTTTGTGCTTTAGAAATAGTGGGTGATTTGAGTTACTTTGTTTGTACCCAAAATTCCTCATTACCAATGCAAATCTTAAAAACCAAGCTCGAGGAGATTGTTTTAATCCATGTAATGCTCTTTTTAATTTGCACACCATTCCTGTCTTCTCTGAAACTCTCGGTGGAAGATCCATGTAAACCTCATATTGAAGTTTTCCGTGAAGAAAAGCATTCTTTACATCATATTGCAACAATGGCCAATTTTGATTAGTAGCCACAGAAAGCAATACACGTACAATATTAATCTTTGCCACAAGAGCAAATGTCTCATTGTAATCCACCCTATATTTTTGAGTGTATCATTTTGCAACCAATCTTGCCTTGTACCTCTCTACCGAGCCATCAGCTTTGTGTTTTATAGTAAAAATTCATCGACACCCAACAGTCTTCTTTCCTGGAGGCAAGGGTACCGCATCCCAAGTACTATTCTTTTGTAATGCTCTCATTTCTTCGGCCATAGCTTCGGTCCATTTAGTATTTGATAATGCATCTTACAACTGTCTTGGAATAGATACAGTTGATATTTGACACAGAAATGATTCATATAACTTGGAAACTCTATGGGTTGACAAATGATTACTAATGGGGTACTTTCCTTTACTATTTAAATATGCATCATATTGGGTTTTGGGTTTACCACGATTTATACGAGTTGGTAATTGATATTTTGACGGTTCAGATTCAGGTTCAAGGTCAAGTTCAGGTGTAGTATTCAAACTATCACTGATTTCATTCAAAGTTTCATCGGGTTCAAAAAGTACCTCATTCGAAGCCTCATGAGTAGATTGAACGTGTTGTGGAGAGAGAGGGGAACTATCAGCAGTATTTGGACATGTTGATAAGCCATTTCCTTCTTCCAGAGAGTTCTTGGTATCTAGAGTATCATGTCTTTGATCATTGGGAAGCGATGTAGCAACAATAGGGATATCATCATGGCTATTCTATTCAATAACACCATCTATCTCCCCCTAAAGAGAAGAGCTATCAGTAGAGAAATAAGCCAAATCCTCATTAAAAGTAGCATCCATAGTAACACACAGCTTTTGAGTAGGTGGGTGATAACAACGGTATCCTTTCTGATGAGAACCATATCCCACAAAAACACATTTGACAGCTCGAGGTGATAGTTTGCTACGTTGATGAGAGTGAATATGGACATACGCAACATACCTAAAAACTTTGGGAGGGAGATTAGAGACTAGGGGCATATTCTTTATCTTTGCAGTGAGGACCTGAATTGGAGTTTGGAATGCAAGAATACTAGAAGGAACTCGGTTGATGACATACATAACAGATAGTAAAGCATCATCCCATAAATATTTAGGAACATTTTTTTCAAATAAGAAAGCTCAAGTAACTTTAGAAGTTGGCGATTACGTTGCTCAGCCACACATTCTGTTTTGGTGTATTAGCACAAGATGTTTGTGAGATATTCACCTCCATTGTCTGAACGTAGTACTTTGATAGTTGTAGAAAACTGATTTTGGACCATAGTACAGAATTGTTTACAACATTGTTCACATCACTCTTGTACTTACTTAAATAAATCCATGTAATCCGAGTGTAGTCATCAATGAAGGTAATAAACCATTGCATACCACCAGAAGTAGAATGGTGTGAGGGACCCCATACATCCGAATGAATGAGAGTAAATGGCATTGATGCTTTATTATCACTTTTTGGAAATGTTGTACAGTGGCTTTTATCTAAAACACAAGTCTCACAAGTAGAACATTTGGATTCTTTATTACAAGACTCGAACAAAGTAGGTAAAAGATGCTTTAAGTAGCCAAACAATGGATGTATAAGACGTTGATGCCATAACCAAATCAATTTCTCATTCTCCAATACATGCTTACTGGACTGGTTTGTTGAAATACTCAACTTGGAGCCATGATGAAAGTACCACAAGTCCCCTCTCTTAAAACCACGTCCCATCTCCTCTGAGTATGAAGATCCTGAAAAAGACAATGTTTCAGGAAAAAATGACAAGAATATGAAGTCATAAGTTTAGACACAGATAATAAATCAATCTCTAAAGTGGGAACTAGGAGAACATTGGGCAACGTGATGTTGGGTGTAAGTTGAATGGTACTAATGCCAGTAACAGAGATTATCTAACCAGTGGCAGTTCTAACACAATATTTTGAGCACTTTTTAGTGATGGCGGTGAATTTCTTAGGGCTATTAGTCATATGATCTGTTGCTCATGTGCCAATTATCCATGCATTATCACAAGCAGATGTAGAAGTACATAGAGCACAATCAAAGTTACTTGACTTGGCCTCATCTGCATTCTCAATATGATTTTTACCACAATGAGTGCATTTACGTTCATCTTTAGACGGATTTGATCCACCAGAATTGAAGGAAGGTTTAGGAGACTCATATAAACTGCCCTCCTTCTCTTTACGTGCAGCTAAGGCACTAACACTTGTCTTTTCCTCACTCTCCATAGTTTTTAAGCGAGTATCCTCTTCACAAATCATGACATAAGCTTCTAGGACATCATGAAGAGGATCAGAACGAAGCACATGGGCACGAGCTCCATCAAGATGAGAATCTAATGCTGCCAATAAGATGTAAACATGAAAATTTGTGACAATTGCTAAGTGGGTGCAGAGATCAATTTCATTCTTGATTTGAGGATGATTGATAGCATCGAGTTCCTGCCAGATAGTTTGTAGTTCTTCATAGTAAACTTCAAGGGTACGACCTACTTGTTTGATGCTGACAGATCTCCGTGTTAACTCATATACTCTGGAAGAACTATTTCTTACAGTATAGGTCTTCTCTACAACACACCAAATTGTCGCTGCTGTAGAAAGACGATCGAAGAGAACTCTCACATGTTTCTCCATTGAATTAAGAAGCTATGATTGAATGGTTCAATTTTCCTCCTCCCAAGTTTCATAGGCTTCAGCATCAGTTTTCTCTGGGGCCTTCTTCGTGCCAGTAATATAGCCAAGTTTTTTCTTGCTGGCAATGGACATGCGAGCAATACGAGCCTAAGAATCACAGGTACTGCGACCAGTCAGTTTTTCAGGAGCAATTTTGAAATTATCAGATGTATCACCAACCATTTTTGTAGAGAGAAATATCAGGGTAGCAACGGAAGTATATTGTAATGATTTAGGACAAAAAAATCCTAGATGTCTAGGATTAAAGCAAAAGGTTTGTAGTTTACGGATAGTTTCAGAAGCAGGTTTATCAATTATGCCTTCTCTGATACCATGACAAAAAGAACAATAGTGGATCAGTTTTATTCATGTTTTCATCTCTCTGAGGCAAAAATATATATAGATATAGAAACAAATAATTTAGGATGGCGTTCAAACAAAATGTAATTTTAAGGCCGAGAGAATTTGTGAAAGATCAATAGGGTACGAATGCTTTCTTTATCGTCGGGTAGAGTTAAATACTATATGATAAAAAATTATTGACGAGACAAATAGATACTCATTTTTTTTAGAGTTAAGTAATCTCGCATCACAATTAATTTTTAATTAACCTTATTTCACGTAAAAAAAAAATTAGTTAAATTAATTTTATTTAATATTTCTTTTTGTGTGTGTGAAATTGTGAAAATAGAATGCAATCATATGGCTAAGGGGAGACGTATTTGAGGCAAGAAGCCAAATCTGTAACTTTCTTTCACTATACAAAGAACCTTAACGACGTTGTTGGACGATGCATGTATCGAGAATGGAACGTTTGATCAAAATCATTACCACCTATTATAGCTTTATTATTATTATTTTTTAATCTAATTCTACTTTTTAATAGGGTGTATGGTGGGGATTAAAATTAGATTTTTAATAGATTGTAATAAAAGTTTTTGAAATGTGTGGTTGAAAAGCTGCGGGACCTATGAAAGATTGTTTGACTTTGACTTAGATTAAAATCTGATTTTAATCTGTGCCAAACAAGCTCTTAAAGCAAAAGTTTGGTAGACATTAAAATGAAAGTTTGTAGAAAAAATGTGACCGTTAGTGGGCAAACTTGGGACCCACCAATCCATAGAGATAAAAAGTAAAAAAAAAATTGGTTGGAATATGAGCCCAACGGCTCTTTTTTTCATTTTAATGCCTACCAAACGGAGGCTTAATATATGACTGTTTTAGTCCCTTTTTTTTTGGTATAAAATGCATTTTAAAATAGTTGATTGATGAAAAATGTGTGGTTAAAAATGAAATAAAATTTCTTGGGTTGCATATAATATTATTTTATTAAAAAATGTGTAGTTAAAAAAAATAGAGAAAAAAATATATTTTGAAAAAAATGGGGATCAAACGAGCGCATAACAAATAAAACAGTATTTTGATAACTATGCTGAGTCATCGAATCCACATTTTTTTTCTTGACAACGAGAAATTGAGTTTAATAATTTACTTATATTTATGCACGTTAACTAGGTCGAATTATAACCCATTTACGAATCTATAATAAAGGTCATATTGAATTAAGTACGAGAAAGGTGAATCGATGGCGAAATATTGTCTTTTTTTTTTTTTATACATCTTAAAATGAATTGTAAACTTTATTATGACCGCTACAAGTGATTAAGGCCATGTTTGAGTCAAATTATTGTAGAATGAGAATGAAAAATATAGTCTTTATTGGGACCCACACAAGAGATAAAAAATTTGAATTTAAAGTTGATGAGATAGATAACGATCATATTTTTTATTTGAATGAGAAAATAATTTGGCTCAAACAGAGCCTTAAAAGAGGAAGTGACGGAATCGATAGGAGCGGATTTCAAATTCGTAAAGAGCTGAAAAATGATTTGACGATGAGACTGAAAAACATTGAGCTAAACAAGAATAGCTGCCATAAATGAAACTCCCGCTTTTGTGAATGTGATGTTTTTCTAACAGTTTGTACTTTGACTTGATAGAAAATTCAACCCTTATCCACAAAGTTTAGATTGATGTTGGCTTAGAATAAATATACAGGTTTTGCAGTCTTCTCATGATTTGTTACTCTCAAAAAATATTGAGTAAAATAAATCTATATGTACAAAAAAACTTCACAGGTTTTTGCACCATGTCCCTGTAATTTGCTGCTGCCAAAAACAGATTGATGATGGCTTAGATTTGATTAGAATAAATCTATAGGTACAGGAAATTTTCACAGGTTTTTGTAGTCTTCTTGTGATTTGCTACTGTCAAAAACATTGATTAGAATAAATCTATAGGTACAGAAAAATTTCACAAGTTTTTGTAGTCTTCTTGTGATTTGCTACTGTCAAAAACATTGATTAGAATAAATCTATAGGTACAGAAAAGTTTCACAAGTTT
>CAIGRF010389609.1:16489-37443 GCA_903798235.1 Fraxinus ornus | reverse complement strand
TTGACACTTGACAAAATCCCCTGTTGACAATGAAGAAGAATTCCGCATTAATGCGTGGCAAAAATGAAGGAATAGAATTAAAAAATAAATTACAATAACATAAAACCCAACATGTTATGTAAGATACACATATTCCATTCATACTAGTGAAAAATTACACCCGGACCAAAGAGACCAAAGAAAACAGAATACAGATTATGGCGAACAAAATAAATTCAGCGTCATATTCAAGTGCCTTTTTTGGTAAAGGAAATAAAATCACGTTTCTTCTTATACTATCTATCCAATTATTATAAACTATAACATAAGCATAGTGAAAAAGGCCATTCATTTCACAATTATTGCCAAAGTCCACTGACTGTAAATCATTTCACAAGGCCATTCATTTTCTTTTGGTTTCTAGAAAAATTAAATATCAAATAATTGTTGTAAAAATGAAGCTGTATTTATTCAAAAGCTGCTAAAATTTAGAGTTCAGAAAACCGTAAGTTCTCATGTACCAAAAGGAAAGATGCAACTTTAACAATTTGCACAAATAATAGAGTTTTCCACATAAATTAGTTTTCTAACATACTACCGAAACATATTAACACAAATTCCAGTAAAATGAAGGATAGAATTGAAAAATAAATTACAATAACATAAAACCCAACAGATCATAATCATCAGAGATTCTGAATAATAACCTGATGCAGATGATAAATCGAATGAGGTGCTAGCCGCTAGGGTTTTCGAAATGGAGATTGTGGGCTGCTCTTTCTTCTCAATCACACATTTCATAATCAATGGGACTGGACTCTTTATTCTTCAGTATTTTTTTTAATGGACATGGCCACGGGATGGCCGATTGGCCTTAGTGGGCTAAACCAGAAAAAGGGGGGAGGGAGAGGCTGTATTTGGGCTTGGGTGAGCACGGGCTATAGCCCGGGCCTGGATCCGCCCCGGGGCTATAGCAACGATGGGAGAACGATCTGGTGCAACGTGGGCGTCGATGTTACTAGAGTTGAGTCGCGATCTGGTCCTGAATAAAGGGGAATATGGGGAATATTCGATCGTGATTTGGTGTCGGAGTTTTTTGGGGTGGAATTTGTTGGTTGTGTTTGCGGTTGGTGGTGCTGGCTGTGGTGGTGGTTGTGTTAGCGATGCTCGTGAGGTGGTGGTGATGCTGACGGTGCTGAATATTTTTATGGTCTAGGTATTGTTGGTTGTGTTTACAGGTGGTGGTGCAATGGTTGTGCGTGGGGAGGGGTGGGTTGTGACCAATAAATAATATGCGACCTAAAAATTGTGAGATTCTTACTAAATTTATAATTGTAACTCATAATTTGTTAAGTTGTGATAAATTAATTTAATAATTTGTGATTGGAAAATAATTGTGATCAATTAATTTGATTATTCGTGATTGGGAAATAATATGTGATCTAGTAATTTGATAATATGTACCGATAAATAAATTGTGACCTATAAGATTTGTGATTTGTGACTGAGAATAATACATGACCAAAAATTTGATAATCTGTAACATATAAAAATTTGTGATTTATGACTGTGGCGTCTATAATTGTGGTTAGTATGTAATTGTGATTATAAATTGTATAATTTTGTGACCTTAATATATTTAAGTAAGACCTTATTTTTGAAATAATAAATATAATTCCTTAATTTTGAAATTGTATTTTGCAACGACTTTATACACCAAATTTTTCCTAACTCATCCACTTTTTACGAACATATTCTTTCTTTCTTTCTTTTTCTTTTTTTTTTTTTTAAAAAAAAATATTTTTTACTTAGAGAAAATCTCACAAACATGCTTTTAATTATCATCCACAAACTGGATAGATTAAAATTGTGTGATTCATTATGCCCCTATTGGCAATCATTAAAAATATATATATTTTTTAAAGAAAATTAGTTTTGAAATAGTAATTTTTTGAAAATGTGTGTTAAAAAATTGGAAAAAAAAAGTTAAATTTAAGTTCAAAATAATTTATTTCAAAAATATGGTTGAAAATAAGTGAGAAAAAAAGTTATTTTAATGGCTGTCAAACATGGTTAAATGAATCAAAGAGTTAAAAAGCAAAGGGCAAATTGAATAGAAGGGAGCCACAGGACATGCGATTTTTATGAGAATGTATTGTTAAAAATTTAGAATTTTATGTATATAATATTTCATTGTGTAAATTTATAATTAAAAATAAGTATACTGAAAAAATAGTTTTCAAATAGGGTGAAGAACCATGGAATACGATTATGAATTTCACAAGTCTCCATGTTGAATTCTGTTGGGGGTATAGAAACTGTACATCACAGAAATGCACCAGACCACACACAAACAGGTGGGGCCCATTATTTTTTGCAATTTTTAAATACACTTTGATGCTTACTATTTTAGTCTATTCTGACCAATTTTTGTTGCTTCTTGTTATGTACAAATGGGAAAAGCCCTCCATGTTTGACTTTATTGTGCAATTTTCCACCACTAATGCTATATACGTGGTTTAATTTGATTATTTCATCCACAAGTTGGTCAACCTCAGAGCAAATATAAAAACAAAACACAACGTTTGAATTTATTTATTTATTTATTTTTATCTCCAACACAACAAAGCAAAAATGGACACTATCCATACCTCCATCTAAATTAAAAATAAATAAATAATGCTTTTATACGTGTTGACTCAATGAAATTGATATAACCCATCGGAGAAAAAAGTTTGAAGCGAGTATAAATTATCGAAAGTTTCAATTTATATTCCACTTAAATAACAATCAATGCATTGAATATACCGACCATATGTTTCCTGACCCGACTCTTATTTGTTGAACTTTTAAATTTGAATCGAATTTAAGCTCATTTAAAATCGAATTTAAGCTCCCGTTTGAGCCATTTTTTTTTAAAATGAGAATGAAAAATATAATTGTTATTGAGGTCACATAAGAGATATAAAATTTGAATTTAAATGTTGATATGATGGATAATGGTCATATTTTATATTTTAATAAGGAAAATAGATGGCTCAAACATGGCCTAAATAAAACTAATAAGTAAATAGGAAAACATAGAAAACGGGATAATTTTAGGCCATGTTTGGTATAATTCAAAATCCAATTAAAATTGAAAATATAACCGTTATTGAATCTCACTCGTCTAATAAAAGTTCACAATAACGACTAATTTTTCAATTTTAATATCTACCAAACATCCTCTTAATCCCAATCCCGCCTCTCAAAAATCACCAGCGAATGGGTTGATTGTCATCCCTAGGACTCAATCGATTAGCTTATGGCCTAAGATATTTGTGATCTCATCAATATTTACTTTCAAAACAATATGACTAAAACTACTACTTTACTACCGTTAAAAAATCTGATAAAATTCTAAATTAAAATCAACAATTAATTTTAACAACATTTAATATCATCCACAACTTTTCAACCACCAATTCCATTAACTTTTATAAAAATCTACTAAAAATCTGATTTTAATCTCTACTAAATGGGGACTTAAATCTCAAATTAACTAACATCGTACACAAAACTGTCCTGGATAGCTCTATTAATAATAACTCAAATCCATGTGTACTGTAATAAACATGACAAGTAATACAAACAATTCTTTGTCAACTTCATTTCACAGCACGACTTTAGACAGATACTCAAATTTTGATTAATGATATGCATATTTAAATGTTTCCCTTCAAGGCAACTGGAAGCTCACGATACGAGTAATCTCTCACCAAAATCTTCATGGTCTGATGCCTCGGCTTTTTCTACTTCTACGGGTGGTTGTTGTATAAGGTGACATTCTTGCAAGTCTACTGGGACTGGGATGGTCTTCATCATCACTCATGTCATCTGATCTCCACCGCGGTCCACCATTAGGATTTATGTTCCCAAAAGGAAAGTCCTTCGGTTCATGACTGAGAAATGCAGAATGAAAATGCAAGCGAACAACATCATAAGGAGCAGCCATTTTTCCACCAGTGAGTAACACAAGCAGTTAAGAAAGCACGGAAAAGTAACTGGGGGTGTTATAAAGGATAACATTACCTCCAAGGCGTGTCCACTAAATTATTCAGGGGTGGTATCCAAGGTCTATCAGCTGCGTCTGGCAGCAAATGCACATCAGAAATATTTTGTTCTGAATCTTGAGCAAATTCTGAGAATATGTTATGGTTGCTACCAAGCGATGTGACAGGATTAGAAGCAGCCCTGGTTAAAAATGAACTCGAAATTTGCAATTGGTCAATCAAACCATTTTGTGATCTCTCTGGATAAATTTTATTCCTTTGATTATTTTGGAAAATGCTATTTCGAGGAACACTTGATGAACTTCTGTTGAACTCTCTAAGTGAGGAGGCAGTCCGAGGATTTAAAGGATTTGCAGAAATTGAAATGTCATCAGAGTTGGGAAGAACTCCAAAAACACTTCCAGTGTTGAGTTCTTTATTTGCCTTGTTGAAAAAATTTGTTGAGGCAGTAGAGGAACTAAAATTTCCGATGCCAAAACTAGAAATATTAAGAGGTTCACCAATTTTTGGAGTTTGAAGAACTGGAAGTTTCAAGGGAGGACTAGCAATGTCTGTGATCCCAGCAAGGGGAGAATCAATGGCGGAAGGAATTAACAAACTACCCAAGATTGGTCCTTGTACTTGAGGGAGATCAGATTTTGGTGGAATATTGGCTTCATTACAACTAAAAACATCAACTTCAGGAATTTTTCCAGTCTTCACTTCTTGTTGTAAGCTATCTGGCAACAACTCTATGCCTCTCCCCTGCAGAAGAACACAAGTTTTAAGAAACTTGTTCTATTTATATCAAATTCTCAGTCAGAATCAGTTAACTGTTAATTCAAAGCACACTCGAATGGCACCCAGAAATCTTCATCCCAAGACACCACACCCAACATCATAAATACGAGATATAATAAAGAAAAAGGAAATAGACACGGTTAGTATCCTCCATAGTTTTATCTTACTGTGTCCCCGATACACACTTCCCCATTTTACAATAGTTTGGTTCAAATACATGGTTCCCTCTTTGGGAACAAATGATCCCATGATATAAAAGAACAATCAAAGTAACCATAGAACTGATAAAAGCCCGGCTTACAAGGAAAAATTGTTATAAAAAATGAGGAACAAGAAAAGACCGAGTTTGACTAAAAAGCCTTGATCTATCAACAAAGCATAACAGAAGTCAAATTACAGCTCCATGTATAACTTATGGGCCTTTGAAATTACAGGAACTATTAGATGTCATATAAAAAAGGCTGTGTAAGAAAGAAAATCAATCAAGCCAGCAAAAGAACATATCCAGAGGGTAAACGGTTGATATGGTGTCCTGAAGTAGCAAAAATACAGAAAGCATGTACATGATATTTGATAAGGGTTTCTATTCAAGTGGAGATAACATATTTGATGATTAATCATGTATCTGCATCTTTCAAGCAACTTTTGCATCTATTACGTCAAGACTCAAACTCAATTGGTGTCTGCATTTTTCAAGCAACTTTTGCACCTATTAGGTCAAGACTCAAAACTTAATTAGTTCCATTATTTATGTCTCATTAACTTATTCCGTTATTCTTCATTTGTTAATTCATAATCACACAAGAATGGGTAACTGAAGAGTAACCTGAAAAATGCAAGACCACTTACAACTAATTCCCTTCTCCAATGACTTTTTGACCTTATTTTAAACAAGTCTTCTTCACTGATTGAATTTTTTGAAATCAAATCTTCCTCTGCCTTCTGAAGTGTACCATCCACCTGGAATGCCTCAATGTACCTGTGACGCTGAAATGGTAAAGAAACACAATCTAAGTGATTGTCCATCAGCCCAAAAGAACTTGTGTGGGAGAACAGATAAAAAATAAGTTAATTGAGATCTTACCCACATTATTTGGCCAATAGGCACAGAATAAATTGTAAGCCCCTGTTTGAGCCAAATTATTGTAGAATGAGAATGAAAAATATAGCCGTTATTGGGGCCACACAAGAGATAAAAAATTTGAATTTAAATGTTGATGTGATGGATAACGGTCATATTTTTCATTTTAATGAGATAATAATGTAGATCAAAAAGGGCCTAAATTAGAACTTCGAACAAGAACTTTGAAAATTTGAAGCTTAGGCTAAGTAGAACTAAGATGAAACACGTTGAGCATCGTAGTAGTAATAAGGATGAGGGCAAAGCTACTTCAGACTTTAGAGGATCATGTTCTCCCAACGAGTTAGGTATTTAGATTCAATTATTAACAAACTGGTTTTCAAAAAGATGGATATCATAGTATCGGGGTAAGTTGGATGAAACCGAGTACCAAATGGATTCTATTTGTCAGAAATACCTACAAGGTTGAAAGGCAAGTTCTATACAACATACATTAGACCAATATACTTTATGGTATTGAGCGCTAAGTTATTAAAGGACTATTTTCTATAAGACAGTAGGAAAGAAAATGTTAAATAGATGTGCCCATACTCTATAATGGACAAAATAAGAAACGAGAATATACTTCAACAAGAAGAGATAGCACCAGTTTATGATAAATTAAGGCAATGGCAATTTAGGTTAGAGAGGGCTTGTATTCATTGCCTTCCATAGTTTCACTTTTAGAGATATTTGCAAAAGATAAGTCTGGAAGAAATCAAGCCGACTTGAAGTAAGTATTATTTTCCAAAATCTTACCCCAATACCATATAATCTGATACCACACACACGTAACAAAGAAAGATCAATATGCCAATTGTGCAGTGCCCAACTTAATATTAAATACTAACTTGGCAAACTAAGCAACCAGCAGCACACGATACCAAAATTTTTCAAATGATTCTTAAAGTGGCTTGGCAACAATTTCGCTTCTAAACTAAGCAAAGCCATTAAAATATGCGTGAGCAATCATAGATCAGGTAGGTGCACACTGATAACCAGCTAAACAAGTTGCTAACATGATTATAGGTTTCATCAAAATAAACAGAGGGAAAATCTCGGAAAAAAGAATACTATTTTATAAGCAAAACAAAAGCCAGGTTGTATCCATTCACTTCAACATGATAACTAAATTAACAAATCATGTTAAGCCACAAAGGAAAACATTCACAAGTCAAAAAATTCCTAAATTACTTTGAATTAAGACAACTCCAAGAGTTAGCACGTATCTAAACTATATAGGACATAAAATATATACAGCAGATCTCTACCTAAATACAAATGCAGGAGTACCTGTAAATAGAAAACCACGAGAAGACCTCCGACAGCCTTCAACGGATTATCCATAGCAAAATCCAAAAGGCATTTATGAAGATGTTTCTCCTCATCACGATTCCAAGGTAATTCAATCATTTGATCAACCAAGTTTCTCCAAATACAAAGACAACACATTTCAGTCACCAATGCCTCCACCCAGAGTACCCAATTCCAGCAGTCATATTTTACTTTATCTGAAGCATCCCTCAGTTTCTTATCCTTGACCTTTGTGCATACCATTCTCTGATACACAAATGCTTCAGTCAGAAGCCCACATTCCACCCTGACTCGAACTGCAGTAACAGCCTCCTCAAGTGAAACTAATGAAGCTCCACCATCTTGTCCTGACCACCTCAAAACCATGAGGGCTGCATCAGGTTGCTGTCTCTCTAAGAAAGCCTGTGCAACCTTGGGATGAATTGTTGGGCCTGCAATTTCAGGAAGAAGGCGAGAGGCTTCCTAGCAATACAAATGATGAATTATCAATACACAATTAATACACCCAAAGCGTCAATATGATAGTTCTGAAAAATATAAATTTGGGATGATATCTATAGTGTGATCTTGTTCTTAGCACTAAGACCTTACAAGCAGTAAGCATTAATAACTAAAAGAAGCAAAAAATTAGATGATCTAAAATAAAATTCACCTCAT
This sequence comes from Fraxinus ornus, assembly GCA_903798235.1. Lineage (NCBI taxonomy): Eukaryota > Viridiplantae > Streptophyta > Magnoliopsida > Lamiales > Oleaceae > Fraxinus > Fraxinus ornus. Next base: position 29,541 of record CAIGRF010389609.1, on the reverse strand, counting down.
AAAATGCATAAAGAAGGTAATGTACTAGACGAAGAAAATGCCCAAATTACTCTGGAAAGAAAGCTAGATACTTAAATAAACCTAGTTGGAGAAGGGACCAAGGAGTTTAATAGCTCATGTCCAAACTGACATCTAAATTTACCAGCCACTTTGCCTACTGTACTACACATCTTCTAGGACCAAACCAAGGAAACTCCACGTCTTTTATTTTTTATTGAATGCACCTATGGGAAGACCTTTGTTCCTTATTAACAGAATTGGAAACCATAGAATTTGACACGTGGGATAGGAAAATAAGTTGTCGAAAAACCAACATTACTTTCTCAATTAGATTTTCAAGCTACCTTTAAAACTTAAAAATATAAGGGCCTGTTTTCTTTGCCATTTTTAACCCGTTTTCTGTTTTCAATTTTTCAAAACAGTGAAAACGCGTTCTCTTTTCTATTTTCGAAAACGCATTTTGGAAAACGGGTTGAAAATTTACAAAGAAAACACAAAACGACAAAATTGTCCTTTTGGGTGTTTTCAGTTATAACTTGGCCAAAATTTCCAGAACACGTTTTCGTTGTTTTCAACCACCGCCAACTATCACCGCACCCGACCACCACTGCACCACCGCCACCTGAATGGAAGCGATGGGTCCTAAAGCCACAGCTGAGATAGAGGAGAGAGGCAAGGGACAGCACATTGAGAGAGATGAAGGAGCTGAGCTGGAGCCAAAGAGAACTCAAATTCTTGAAAATGATTCAGGGACAGTATTGGAAGCTGGTGTAGGCAACGAGAAGGTTACAGATAAGATAAATGATTCAGAAGGTGGGAGTACTGAGAAACTGGTTGTAACTGTAGAAGAAAGAAGTGATTCTAAGACCCAGATTGAGGTGGCGAATTATAGTTAAGGAGTGCAGGTTCATGAATCCGATGGTGGTATGGGAGATTTTGGCACTGAAATGAAAGATAAGAGTGCTGGAGATGGGTCGGTTGCTGAGGAGAGTTTGATGGTCAGAACCATAACGGAGGAGGAGAAGGATATCATCGTTGAGGTTTCAAAAGGCCCCGAGTTATTTGAGCTTGCAAATGCAGCATAAATTGACGGGATAGAAGCAGTGTCTGGAGAGGAGATTTCAGTAGGAGATACTAAAATGGAAACAGAGGCAGACATGGAAAAAAATTGCTATAAAGCAGTTTCCCTCACTGCGCGAAGGCTGGTGTCCGCACAATGCTGGCATTATTATTATTTTTTTTAATTATTTTTTAGAAGTTCTAATACTTTTTTTCCAGAAGCAATCCATTGTTTTTACTTCTTACGCTTTAATGTGCACTTTCATACCTCATCTAATTTTAACACAAAAAACACTAATATTACCTTCAAAATGACACAACCAGTGCATTGCACGGGTAAAAACTAGTTTATCTAAAAGAACATAGAACATATATGACTTCCCTACTATGGTGCTACCTGAATACTTATATGATGAATTATTTACCTGAATACTAGTCATAGAATGTAAAATTCATTGTGGGGGTGATTTCCTAGAATCGCATACATATTCTTGCAGGTCTTAGAAATTAGTACAGTAATTATTAATTTCTGAAAACTATACTGGAACATGCCAATACGATTAAGTCGCTAGTACAAAATTTATGGTGTGATTGGTGGACTGCAGATATGGTGTACTTAAAAATGGCTGTTTGAGTTTGTTAGCGCATGAAGAAGCAACTGTCATTAGACTGCCTCATTCACGTTCATTCGTGAAATGAGTTGTACTTGGCTTGAATAATGTGTTTGAACTCCTCTTGCAAATAATGCGGTGTTTGGCTTGGTATGTTCATGAACAATTACATGTATATATAATTCAGTCGCATACTTCTATTCATTTTTATTAATATCGACTGTCACGATATGGCCATTGAAAACAGCCTGCTTATATGTTGCATCTAGGTCCCCAAGGCTCTTATGAATGCGAGCCAGCCATGCCCCCCAATAACCTTCATCTTGGCTTGATTCGTTTGTATTTGTAATTTCAGTTCATTAGTAGACTATAGTTGGTTCTTTATGAAAGGCAAACTGAACCGGACGAACATTTGCTGTGTATTGTAGAAGTCGAGGCATGGAAATGCGTCTCTCTCATGTCATTGTGAGCCCCGGAGCTACCAAATGTATCAACGTTCAATCAGTTGAAGTCATGACAAAGCATAAGCATTTTCAAATGGTGCTTAAATTAGATTGCAACATAGACGCTGTTTTTTTATGGACTATCAAGTGAAGGCAAAAACCTTAGTGATTGCTAAAATGAATGATACAAAGATTATGAGAAGCAAAAATACCTATGTGACTGCAAATCATGAACATTCAACATATAATGAATCACTTGCAACAGTAGCATGGCTCTTTGATTGAGTTCTTGAATCTAGAAGAGTATTCTAGGTCAATATGAGTGTCTTTCACTTCTTGAGGATCTCAAGTATCGATGGCAAAAAAATTTGTCCTGCATTGCTCTACCTCGTGTATAGGGATGGCAAAACAAAATAATGTTAGACTATGTTTGGCTTTGTTTATATACTGTTAAATTATTTTTTATTCATATATTTCGAAGGGTCTATAATTGTAATACGTTTATCCGTCATTCATTTCTTTAAATCGTTTATAAATGCTTTCCTAACAAGATCATAGAAACACGATTTTATCCATATTATATCCAAAAAAAATGATTGTGGGCTTCTAAAGAGGCCCTACACTTCTCTCTACCACACAATTGCATGCAAAAAGAAGGCAATAAAGTTTTGCTTTCTTTTTAGCAACCACGTGGTCATCATTAGAGGTTTGGCCGGCTTTGCTTACACATTGGCGTTCGAGCTCCATCAATGGGTAAATAATGCATTTTAAAATAGTAGATTGATGAAAAATATGTTGTTAAAAGATAAAGAATCTGTTTGGTAGAGATTAAAATCGAAAAAATAGTCGTTATTGTTGACTTTTATTATACGGATGAGATCTAATAACAGTTATATTTTCAATTTTAATTGTTACCAAACAGGCTCAAAGAAAATTTTTGAATTTGTGTCTAATGAAATTTTATTGAAGAATGTGTAATTAAAAAAAAATATATTTTGAAAATAAATAAATCAGACTTAATATGTGGTGTTTCTTTTTCTCACTTCTTCGAAAGCACCATTATCCACATTATTGTTGTGGGGCCCAAGGCAGCATGAGTACACACAACACATGACAATGTAGAAAATGATGAAATTGAACAAAAATTGAAAAAGTTCAGTGAGCAAAATGAAAGGAATTTTGTATGATAGTGTTGGTCCCTCTAGTCCCCACCCACTTCTTCCTGTCTCTTTGGAGTTTGGAATTGAAATTTATGATGTTCGATATGTTAAATTAAATGATACGTGACATAATTTAAGAATGAAATAGAAAACTATTTATTGTTCTGTAGCAAAATGAGTACAATGCATGATAGAAGCTTACGAGTTAGTGTGATTTGTAACAAACGAAATTGAACAAAAATAGAAAATGATGTATTGAATGAACAGTAAACGACATACGATAAAATTGTATTCACCATATTTTTTGATACTACGTATCAAACAGGGTCTTATGAATAGGCATGATGAATGCAATCGAAAACAAATTTCAGATTATGTTTTTTCTTTTAATAAATTGGAGGAAAAGATGACATCGAACAATAATTGAAAAGCTAGGGGCCAAAACGAAAGGAATTTGTATGGTAGTGTTGGTCCCTCTAGTTTCTACCCACTACTTATTGTCTCTTTAGAGAATGCAATCGATACTCCTTACCCGGGCACAAAATTTCTGTGAAGGAAGGGCGGTTCTTGAAAAAATGTGTGATAGATATAAAATGAGGAAAAAAAAAATAAAATCATTCGTCAAATCTTCTGACACTGCACATAAAAAACACTTTCTTTGTGAATTGAAGGTGATGAATCCCGCCAAACAAAAAATAGAACTACATCATAACTTTAACGAACGAAGAAATATGTTCATTGACTGTAAAAATAATCCTAACTAATTTAAGTTAGATGTGAAAAGTTAAGGACCTATTCTTTTTGCCATTTTCAATCCATTTTTTGTTTTCGATTTTTCAAAACAATGAAAACGGGTTGAAAATTTACAAAGAAAACCCAATGTATTTTTAGTTCTAACTTGGCCAAAATTTTCAAAACATGTTTTCATTGTTTTCAACCACCGCCTATCACTCCACCACCACCCCACCATTGGAACCCGCCACTGCACCACCACACCACCACGACCCAACCACAACCGCACCACCGCCACCAAAATCACTACTAGAATCCCCCCAACCACAACCAAAATCGCAGAAAGACCACCGAAAAATCGCCACAAGAAGTACTCCCATCGCCACAATCAAATTGCCACTAGAAAGACCACCACCACCCAGCCAAATGACGACTAAACCACGGCAAAATCGCCACCAAAATCGTGACCCAATCATAGCCAAAATGGCAACTCAACCACAACCAAAGTTGCAATCCAACCACCACAGTCAAAAAATTGCGACCTAACCGCCACCACAACCACCATCGTAGCGTCGCGGTCCAACCACAACAGAGGCATGAGAGAGAGAGAGAGAGAGAGAGAGAACATGTTTCCATTTTCTAATTTTTGAAAACCATTTTTCAAAATGCCAAAAAGAACACATTTTCAAAAATCTAAAAATGGACACTCAAAACACAAAATAAAAAATGAATTCAAAACTCAAAACACAAAACTCAAACACAAAGAGAACAGCACCTAGGTTTTTGCAATTTTTTCAGCCTTCCAGCTAAAAGAAATTGTAAAAGCACATTACATGGTTGGATGTATGCATCTTGGTTTTTCCTTTCTTTCTTACATGTTGGTTTTGTATGCATCATGCTAACTTCACTTTCAATTCCATCCAACATATTCCAATTTGCCAAATATCTACCCAATGTATTCTAAATTCTATGTGAAGCTAAATTGAGACATAACAGGAAATGAAAACCAACATATGTGTCAACCGGACGAGAACTCAATTCAAGTTGCTGAATGAACTGCAACATAATAGCAATATATCTGGAAATGCAATGGAAACCAAATTATTCAAATGAGTAGCATATTGTATATACATTAGGTGAAAACCAAAGCAGTGAAAAAAATTAAAGATTATTTCACAATTCTGTTAGAAAAGAAATATAGTGAACCAGCAGGTCATTACACAACATTATCTGAATATTCTGCAAATATTAAATCAAAACCATCACCAGCTTTGCCAAAGCAATGATGATTTTGAAGTTATATATCGTTATATTGCTACAGAATAATTAAGTTCGCATTCCATTGAAACCAAAAACGATTATTTACGAATTCAAATTCCAAACTCCAAATGCGGTGAGGCCAAAAGATAGTGTAATTAACAACACTGCATTCTAACTCAAAATGACTCTAAGGTAATAGTTTCTCAGTATGTTCTCATTTTAAAAAGTTCACCTGCAGAGCTTCATCAGTGTGGTCATCCAGAAGATAAAAGGTAAAAGATTCCAGCAAGCAGTGCCTGGTTATACTGAAAGTGGCAGCAAAGTCATCAACAATGCATCTCCATTCCTCATCAGGCACTGTCCACTGCCTATCAAATAGGTAATACAAGAACTATGCCAAAAGTTAAGGAATTTCAAAAATGGATAACTCTCTGAGCAACACCATCTACCACCCCATGAGAAAGGACACTATTGCTAATTCCCATATTAAGAGTATGAATGATTAAAATTAAACCAAATACCACATGAATGGATACTATAGCTTGCTTTGCAACCACCAAATCAGAATTTCCTTGTAAGAACAGCGAGTCAGCAGCAGCTCGAAGATTTTCGAAAGGATAGCACCCTCCCTTTCCAAGTAACTTCAATCGGGAAAGTAAAGAGCCTCCATTTCTCTGCAAAGATGCAATTGATAACTCTTCTATATCATTATCCATATTTCCTCCATCTGTCTCAAGATTTGAAAGTGCTTCCTCAATGAAGAGGGTAGAACTATTTTGTCTGCTGGACTCTGTCTTCAAATAAAAATCAGGCCATGAACGCTTACTAGCAGCTGATTTCCTATCTTGAACAAGTGAGCACCACGATGCAAAATTGGAATGCCGAGATCTTACATTCTCCAAAAATTGATGTCTTGTACACCAAATTATAATCTCCAAGTGCTGTTATGAGGAAACAGTGAAAATTATCAGTTTTCCATGTTGTACAAAAACATTTATCAAGTAATGGCCCAAGTTGGAAACTTCAATTTTAAAAGTTCAGGACCTATAACCATATTACGTGAAAGGTTAGGGAGCTGAACCTAATTTAACATTATTGAGTGTTCCCAAGTACATTTCACCATGCAGCCAAACACGTCTTAAGAGAATTAATTATTGTTACTCATTAATCTTAGCCCCTGTTTGGGATTAAAATCTAAATTTTAATCTAAGTCAAAATCAACAATTCATTTCAATCACACATTTTATGGATCCTACAACTTTTCAAGAACACATTTCATCAACTTTTATCAAAATATACTAAAAATCTGATTTTAATCCCTACCAAACATCCCACCAAACAGGGCTTTAGTTGCATCCATTCATGCAAATAGTAGTCTTCTCTTCTCCATCATCACTCTAATCTTCACACTTTCTCTCTCTACTGTTTCTACCTTTTCACATAGAGTGAAGGTGTAATGTGAGAACACAGTCCCCACAACAAACCCAATTCATATCACACACAGCTCTACATTTACTCCTCTCTCTATTTGTACACAAGAATAAAAAAAATGCCTATGTTCTTATCCTGTGCCCTCCGCCCCTTATCCTCCACTGCCACCCACAACCGTTGTATTCTCCACCAACCCTTTCAACCGCAAGATTTCATACCCCCATCACAATCTCCTGTCCCCTTGATTCCCACCACCACTAAATACCCTTTTTTTACTAAAAAAAAGAAAAAAGGGAAAAAAATTATTATCGGGCAAGCCAGCACAGGTAGTCGTTGGTGCTCACCGAGTGCTGGCTCTGCCGGTGCACACGGTAATAACTATATGATCAATAAAATGTTGAAGAGACCTTGAGCAATATACTTTGTAAAGAAAACTTTTAATGAGATTTCTCTAAGCAAGTTGAGCATAAATAAAAAACTTGGAACAAGCAATTTAACCTGCTTTGTCTTTAGTGTACTCTCTTGAAGATGATGCAAATCATGAAGCTTAGCTGAAACAGAACCTTTAAAGGATGATTCCAAAACCTCGAGAACCACGGATATACCAGCTAGCTTCACAGATATTTTCAGAAGCAAATTTAAACTCTCTTTCATCTCTAGCGACGTAAGGTTATCTATTGAGGATGTCAAGGTTTGCAGAATCGACCCATTTTCTACCTGACAAATATTAAGCTCCTATTTGGTGCACATTTTGAGTCCAATAATGCATTTTTTTTGTTTCATGTGATGGGGAATATGTGGTTGAAAAAGAAAGAAAAATTTAATGACGTGACAGAAAATATTATTTTAGTTGAAAATTAGTAGAAGAATGAGAATAAAAAAATAATCTGGATCAAACATGGCTTAAATTTAAAAACAGATTATTAAGATTTAAACCTTAGGATACATATTGCTTGAAGCTGTGTCAGAATGTGTCTGAATGCCCTTTTGCACCAATCTTTAACAACCTTCTCATCAAGCAAGAAGGCAATAACTGGATCACTGGAGACAGCAGTTTCATCCATGCAAACATCTGTAACATCTGTGCCCTCTATTTAAGGAAAAATAACTAAGACTGTAATCGAATAAGCAAATCAATATCATAGCAGGAGAAACATTCAAATCTATTTTATAGGGTTTCTGCAATAACAATTAAGGTAATGCTTCTACCAGCCCAAAAAGAAAGAAAATGTGTATGGATACAGTGGCAGATTAAAGAAACCAAATTATTCTCCAACGAGACATCAAATAGAGAATAAAGCCTTTGAACATCTGCAATCAATTGATCCTCCCTAAAATCTTTATCTTGCAACCTGTCATCACACCTTTTGGAGATAAGACGAGCATCTATACACTCATAGTAAAGGCGAAGCTGGAGTCTATTTCCATCCTTTGGCAAGGGATTTCTACATATTGGACAAATGTCGCATCGCTGACTACATTCCTCGCATAAGGAGGCATGGCCGCAAGTTATCAAAACACTTTGTACACAGCGTCCACAACTTCTCAGATCCCTAGTTGCCCGACATCGCTCTACTTTAGCTTCACTGCACAACTCAATTGGATCAATTGATGCCAAATGTTCCAATGCTGCCTGCAAGTATAGGGGATATAAGCTCCACAGCTTCTTAAGGCCCCGTTTGGCCCCCATTATTTAAGATTATAATTTTTGGAATAGTGAATTTTAGAGATTGAGAAGTTGAAAAAGAAGGCAACGTTTGCGTGTAATATTATTTTATTAGAGCATACGTGGTTGAAAAAAGAAGATAGAGAAAAATGTGTCAAAATTTTAATGGAGCCAAACGGGAGCTAAATCATTAAATAGCTTAAGCCTTAAGTATCAAACTAAATACTTCTTAAGCTGAAAATTATGCCGCTTAACAGTATAATACTATCATTCCAATTTTCGTTTTTCAAAAAAAAAAAAAAAAACAAAGGCCCAAAAGTTTTTAAACTACATTTTAATTGTAATGAAAAATCGAATATTACACCTATAATATGCATACGAGTGTATATAAGAAGCACGCAACCAAACCATACAGCAAAAAGGTCTCTCTAAAACCCTAACTCAGCGACCCAGAACCCGTCTTACTGCGCAATTAAATTACAGAAGACCCTTTTGACTTTTGAGTTTGAGTTTCAGTAAAAATCAGATTGAAGCTGAACAGCCAGAACCTGATGTAACAGCAAGGATTTTAATACATATAATAACAAATATGTGAATACATGCGAGTGTGAGAGAGAGATAGAGATAGAGAGTAAGAATGTACCTGGACTAGGAAATAAGAGTAATTGGGTGGACGAGGAGGAGGTGAGGTCTGAGAGCTGGAGCCGCCGCCGCCGGCTTCGTCAAATCTCAATCCCTCCATTTCTCTTCAATCTCTATTATTGATTTATGTGAACAGAAAGATGGGAATTAACAATTAATGAAAGTAAAGCAAAAGGTTACGCAATTTGAGATTGTACTGGCCGAGTTCACCATGCAATTGAAAATTGATGCCTCTGGTGTGCGTGTGAGAGAGGGAAGGTTGGAGAGATCAGAGTAGGGTATTTGAACAATTTCGAGAGTTGTTTGAAGGGCCATAAAATTAATTTTAATAAAGATCACAAAAGTTACGTTTTAATCTCAATGGCACCCCTAGAGTTTTTTTAATTATTTTTATTCTTCCTTTTATATCGATTCAACCTTGTCTTTGCCTACTTCAAAAGATACTCGTAGTACCAACTATCAACTAATATTTACACTACTAACTAGAGGGAAATTCAATTGAATGTATCTTTCTAGATCAATTTTAAAATCCACACTTTTTCAAAAAAATAGACACAAATGGCCATTTTGAACCAACGTATTCGTGAAAAAACTTTATATTCTAAGAGCATCTCCAAGAAATGAGTTAATAGTTTCAATAATCACCAAACTTATACTATGATCACGATTTACTTCCTCAATTTCAAAGTGCTTCATAATGCTTACTGAACTTTGTCCGCTTACATTCCATCCATCACCTTAAAAATTCATTACCTTATTCGACGACGTGGCAAATTACGATTGTTAAAAAAATTACAACTCAGTCAAACTATTGTTTCATTACTCATCTAAATTACAATTGGTCACAATTTAGTGATTTACTCATCAAACTTCAAAATACTTTCCAATAGTCACTCATCTTTAAGATGTTGCATTCCATCCATTATCCGCCATATTTCATTCCCTTTGTTGCTGATATTAGCAGGAAAATTCCACGTGATAAGTTACAATTGTTAAAAAAAATTATAACTCAATTAAAACTATCAACTAACCAAAATCCTTTACAATCGTTTACTATGCGGAAAATGTGATTTTGGTGAGTTAATAGTTTGATTAAGTTGTAATTTTTTTAAGTATTGTAACTTACCATATGGAATTTTTCTGCGAACATTAGCAATGAAGTGAATGAAATGTGGAGGATGATGGATGGAGTTGAACATCTCAAAGATGCTTTGACTATTGAGAAGCATTTTGAAATTTGATGAGTAAAATGTGACCAAGTACAAGTTGGATGAGTAATTAAACAATGATTTGGTTGAGTTGTAATTTTTTTAACGGCCTAACTCATCATGTCAGATTTTCTTTAGCCATGTCAGCGACTAAGGTAACAAATTTTTTATGGTGATTGATGAAGTGTAAACTGACAAAGTTCATTAAGAACTATAAATCACTTTGAAATTTAGTGAGTAAATCGTGATCATGATATAATTGGGTGATTATTGAGACAATAACTCCCAAGAAACTATCTATTTTTTCATTGAAAATTAAAATACATTTTGTTGACGTCGAAAATTGTATGGACAAAATTCAAGCTAACTTAGGATGTAAATGAGGATTTTTACTGGTAATAGACTTGTAAATTATAAGAGTAAACNATTGTATGGACAAAATTCAAGCTAACTTAGGATGTAAATGAGGATTTTTACTGGTAATAGACTTGTAAATTACAAGAGTAAACTACAAGTGTTTTCCTTTCTAGCCAAAGGAAAATCTTTGAAATATGAAATGTAGAATACTTGTAATGTGAAGTGTCAAAAATCCCTCTTTCCATCAAGGTTCTTATTGCACTTTTATAGGGAAGGATATACATGCATACACAATTTTCTTGTTTTATCAGTTACAGTACCGAGCTGGGAAAGTACATCGTTGGCATGTTTGGATTGGTTTAATAAGCTCGACTTGTTAGGTCATCATGAGTTTCATCTTACATGTGGTCCCCAGCATTTAATAAATTACTTAGGAAAGGAAGCCAAGACATATGATTGGTGGAATTAGGAGGTGCTGTCATGAGCATATCCAAATGTATTTGATTGATTGAACGTTTGACAGTGTATAAGGAATCTCCAATCATTATGTCTCCTTAATAACGGCGGTCATTTAGTACGAGCTGACCTCAAATACTCAACCTAAAATTAGCATAGGTTTAATTCATATAAAAAAATGTATTTAATGAGGTCGCATGTCGGATTACCCCCCCAGGACTGTGCTCGCCTTGGTGAGGTTACGGGTCGGATTATCCCCCAGGTCGGTGCTCACCTTGGTGAGGTCGCAGGTCGAATATCAACAGTTATCCCCAGGTCAGTGCTTGCCTTGGTAACGAACTGACCTTTGAACACGGTTGGCTCGTTTTTCCATTTTTATAATTAATACAGCAATAAATGTCTTGAACATGTGTCACGTTTTGACTTGCAAATGAGCTGTCAAGTACCTTGTAATATATTGAATTATCTAAGTATTGCAACACATACAATCTTAACTCGGCCTGCTCATGAGTAGGGCTTAGGAATTTCCTCGTAGGAATTGCGCTAAGTGTTGTAGCACTTACAACCTCAGCTCGCCCTGCTGCATGAGCAGGACTTTGGTAATTTCTTGTAGAAATTCGCACAAAGTGTTGCAACATTTACAACCTTAGTTCGGCATGCTTCATAAGCAGGGCTTTGGTAATTCCTTGTAGGAATTCGCTCTAAGTGTTGCAGCACTTACAACCTTAGCTCGGCCTGCTTCATAAGCAGAGCTTTGGTAATTCCTTGTAGGAATTGCACTAAGTGTTGCAGCACTTACAACCTTAGCTCGGCTTACTTCATGAGTAGGGTTTTGGTAATTCCTTGTAGGAATTCGCACTAAGTGTTGTAGCACTTACAACCTCAGTGTTGCTTCATGAGCAAGGTCGGCTTGCTGATGAGTAAGACTTGAATGATTTCCTTAATAGGAAATTTGTCCGAGTGTTGCAGCACATGCAACCTTAGCTCGGCTTGCTGATGAGCAAGACTTGATTGATTTTCTTGATAGGAAATTTGTCTGAGTGTTACAGCACATGCAACCTCAGCTCGACTTGCTGATGAGCAAGGCTTGAATGATTTTCTTGATAGGAAATTTGTCTGAATGTTGCAGCACATGCAACCTCAGCTCAGATTGCTGATGAACAAGATTTGAATGATTTCCTTAATAGGAAATTTGTTTGAGCAAATGTTCAGCAAGAATGTCTTCATTGAAAGGAGAATGATGTAGTGAGATATTCCTCCGTACTTTCTTTATTTTTTTGCTTCTAGATCGGCAATGCGATTTTTTAAGGCACTCATTTCAGTTTCTGTCGGTTCTGTCGTTTACGGAGAACTCTTGATCTCTTCAGTTCGGCTTCTGGAGTATTCCTTTCCTGAAAACGGAGAGCTCTTTTGGTGGGAGGTCGTCCAATTTTCTCCCTATGTGGGGACTCTACCTCGGTTTCGAGCGGAAGAACATGAGTTTTGTTTCGTTCCAATGGCTACATTTGTCAACTTTTCAATAGCTTTCCTCACCATGGTCATTTGAGAGTCAGCAGTTGCGTTTTGACCCCGTCCTTTTCCAATATTTTGTAGATTGTTGGTTTGTTTAGGACTAGTGTGGGATTGGTTTTTGTAGGTTTTATGGAGAGTTATGGCTGCTTTTACAAGGTAGGGGCTCTCCTTCTAGCGCTAAACTGTTGACATCGAAAATTATATGGACAAAATTTAAGCAACTTAGGATGTAAATGATGATTTTTACTGGTACAAGTGTTTTGCTTTCTAGCCAAAGGAAAATCTTTGAAATATGAAATGTAGAAATACTTGGAATGTGAAGTGTCAAAAATCCCTCTTTCCATCAAGGTTCATATTGCCCTTTTATAGGGAAGGATCTACATGCATACGTCATTTTCCTATCTTATCAGCTACAGTATCGAGCTCAGAAAGTACATCGTCGGCATGTTTGGATTGGTTTAATGAGCTCGGCTTGTCAGGTCATCATGAGTGTCATCTTACATGTAGTCCCCAAC
>CAIGRF010389564.1:0-18822 GCA_903798235.1 Fraxinus ornus | reverse complement strand
AAAAAAAAAAAAAAAGAGGGCTAGTATATATATTTATGTTTATTATTGTGGAGGTCACGCCCAACTCTTCCTAAGTTGTATTTTATTTATTTATTATTAATAAAATACGTTATTAGAAGTGGTTTTAAATTAACGTGTGTAAAAAGTATTTGTACAAGGCCATGTGATATCAATATCAAGAATAATTATGAAGTACTGCAACCAAAATAATTTGGCATTTATACAAATCCAGTTTTATAATATATTTATTTATCCATAACAAGTGATATTGTACGATTTCATATAAATAATATAAAATGAAATAAGTTTTTTATGACTAACCAAAGGTGCTTCTTGAATTTTATTTTTTATTTTTTTGATAATTACCCAATAAACATTAAATAATTAAATATTTAAATGTCAGGGTTTCTTTGGAATCCTCTTAAGTTAAGTTTAGAAGCCAAGCTAGCTAGGTTAGAAACATAAAAGCAATCTACAAGTTAACTTAGAAGAATATTAAACGTTTGGAATGTAATGGGTGGTTGTATCCCTTTTGTACTCTTTGAAGACCATATTTCCAAAATACCTCATATATGTTCCTATGCGTCGAGATCGTATCTGGTGCGATGAACTGGATAAGATTGAATATAACAGCAAACAAAAATCTTATACGTCTATTTCTTTAACATTTTATTATTTAATTCAGTATACTAAACAAACCCGAATGATTGTAGAATTAAGTTTAACATAATGTCAAGTGTGCAAGTGCACTTAACTGTAAAACATAGTGCATGATATTATCAAGCACTACCTTATCAAATATGACATAAAAGTTTTTTTTTTTCCTAAATTTGTGTAGATACGCATTGCACGTGCACATCAATCGGGTGCACTTCACATGTATATCGATTGTAGGATTAACTTATCATATGCTTGGTTACTAAATGTTTTGTGCAAAATCTAGCTAGTATCGGGAATAAACGCCAAAATAAGTAGAAGGGGAAAAGAAAATAAATTGTCGCTTCGGATAATAATTATTATATGAGTATTATAATTAAAATAATATAATAATGAAAACGATTTTGATATTTCTTCACTTTTATCTTGGTTGGGTGATATTGAAGAAATTGTAGCGTCTGGAATGGGTGCATGTGCTTTAGATGTCCTCAAAGTTGACCAATTTAGTGAAAGACATGCAAATTTTCAAACAAACCATAAGAGAGGGATGGATGCAGCACTTTTTTCTCTCATTGAGCAGTATTTACCTTATTCCAAACGTTTATCGCGGGTCAAGATTTGAAGTCCTCCGACATTGCTTTAGACCAGCCGTGTCCTACATTAGTCTATCTTGGGACATAGATTAGAAAAACAATCAAAATGCTTGAAGAATTGCACCCATAGGAAATTATTATTCGCTACCGGGAAGTTCGCTGAGGTGGATTAAAATTTTGTTCATTGTACTTTCTAGTGCAATCTAACAGTCCTAACCAAACATGCACTAAATGTAAAAGCAAAAAAAAATTAAATAAATGTAAAACAATTTATCTAAACAGGAACCTGCAAATCTTCGGTGGAACTGAACATCTAGCTTTTCCGACGTCGTTTTTGTGTCTCGGCAAATCACTAGGTATAGAAATACATGTGAGGATTCCCCACTAGTACGAGCAACTGGTTCAAATGCGACTGAGGCTTGCAAGTATCTCTCAGGAAACATAGAATGTATGTTTTTAAAAAATAAAAATTTTAATTGAAAATTGAAAATTGATCATTTTTCATAGAAAAATTGGAGGAAACCATAAAAAAGAAAAGAGAAAAAAAAATCTTATAATTTTTTTAAATTTAGGGCTTGTTTGAACCTCATTTTTGGTATAGAATGTATTTTATAATAGTAGATTGACGAAGAACGTGTGGTTAAAAAAATAAGAAAATATATTGAGTTTACGTATAATATTATTTTGGGTTGTGCTACAGGTACAAAATGGTGTCCAAAATTATCAAATGGCGGCCCCCTATTGGGGGGGCGCCTTTTGTACCCCATTTTGTACACCAAAAATTATCCTATTATTTTATGAATAATCCTTCAGTACCAGAAGAACTCTTTGCATGGGTCTTACAGGCCCTTTACTGTAGCAGGGCCCCATCCAAAGTATTAAAAAAAAATTGTGCCTCCCCTTGTGTGTAACCTGGTAGGGGGATCTGTGATGCAGGCTCCTGTAACTGTAGCATCTCTCTTATTTTATTGAAGAATATGTAGTTGAAAAGAAGAGAAAGAAAAATATATTTATGAATAAAATGTGTATCAGACAAGGGCCTACAGATTGATTTTGTTACATAAAATAAAGGGAAAATGATGAAATTGAAGGGATGAAAAAAGGGGGGGGGGAAGAGAAGGGAAATCAGATTGAAGTTGGATAATTATTATGAAACAATGGTAAGTTAAGCATGTCCAATGATACTCTTTATTTTACTATTATATAAAGAGTGTCTTGAATAATTTTCAAACTGAAGAGTAAGACTTTTTGTACAACTCCATTAACACTGAGGGCGCATTTGTTTGCGAGCATAGAATTTGTATGGAAAGAAAATAAATTTTAGACAATTTAATTGTCTAAAATATATTTTTATGAAAATTATTAATTAAATGTGTTTGATTGATTTAATTTTCAATTTAGAAAATATAATACTGTCCATTTTTTATAGTGAACAATAGATGAGAGAGAGAAAGTGAGTGAATTACGTGGATTGCTTGGAAAATAAAAACATCTTTTTAAAGAAGTTTTTTTTTTTCCTTATTTTTAATAAAAATATGATCATGTGATAAAAAGTAGGGAAATATTTTTTTATTGAAAAAATTCTCAATCAAACAACACAAAAATAAAAAATTATATATAAAAAAATATTTTTCATGAAAAATATTGACAATCATACGCACTCTAATTTAATATCAACCACTATTTTTCTTTTTTCCATGAGCAATAATTGTTCATCCTATTCTATTGTTTTTTAAAAGACTTCCCTCTTTTTTATTACATAGCAATCAAAGAGATGAATAGAAAATTATGAAATAATAAATAAAGCATTGTGTAGAGAGTGAATTAGAGAATCAAATTCACTATTTATTTTAAATTTTTGAAGACTAAAAGTGTATTAAACAACTCAAAAAGATGTTCGGCTTTCTAAAATAGAAAAGAATGACTTAATAAAGAACATATTGGAGATACTATTGCTTCTAATGAAATTTTCCTATTGTTTAAAAGTGAGTGAATCATAGGAATGACAAGTGAGCCCACCTGAACTCCTTGGCTCACTCACAATCGGGCTTAGCTCCTCCCACCTAGTGAACTAGCATAAGCTAGCAAATGGGACGAGTCGAGCACGCACTACTCGTTTCGAAAAACTTCCACTCGATTCGACTCGACTCGACTCGTCCCTTGGTGGGAGCAAGCTCAGCAGAGCAGCCTCTATTTTATTGAAAAGACCGAAAGTTGTATTTTTACCATCCAAAGTGTGATGAAGTCATGAGAGTTTATTGCATTTTTACCCCTACAATGTGCAAAGATTTACCATCCAAATTGTGATGAAGTCATGAGAGTTTATTGCATTTTTACCCCTACAATGTGCAAAGAAATGGTGAGAATAAATATTTTACTTGTTAAAAGAGTCCAGTAAAAGAATTATGAAGTTATTAAAAGCTTCCATTTTTATTCGGACTTGGGACAAACCACACGATGTGTAGGCAAAGTTAAATTATACACGTAATAATTTTCTGTGTACAATTTTTTATTTTTTTTGTCAAAAAAAAAGTAGAATTTAATAACGAATAAAAGAAATGAATTATACTTACATACTTAGTTTGCAATTACAAAATTGAACAGATGTTGAAAGGTTGTCTTCGTCTCCTTGAAACCACAAGCACAGACAAAGATGTGCTTCTTTTAAGGTTCATCCAATGAAATGTGATTAACAGTGAATAGTTTTAAGTTTATTTATATGAGCCAAATTATCATCATCTTATAATACTACCAAATATATGTATCGATTACCGTCAATAGAATACATATAATCAAAGGTTAAAGAAATGATATATCTGTAGTTTATAAAGAATAACTACAATTCTTACTTTCATCTTATTGAACATGGTAACACAATTGACTTTTTCATCGGATATTTGAAAGTTTGGCAAGAATCTGAAATAAATTTTCATTCGAAAAAAGATGATGATTTTCGCTATATAATTGCATCGCATAATGATGCAACAAAAAAATGTAGTAGGGGACAAATTGACCCAAATCGAAGTGATTTAATTGTACCAAATTGAAGATAAATGGCTAAATATGCAAGTAATTTGATGCTCGATGATTTAATTGCACCAAATTCAAAATGATCGATCTGTAGCTCTTCCGCTCAAATTGGGTGACCCGTAGTACAATTAATCCAACTCGCGATTTTTTCTAAAAAAAGATGTAAAACTAGGGGTATGATTATTGAGTAAAGAACCTATTTCTTGTAAAAAAGTGAACCCTAAATGTCACAATAGTTTAAGTTTGAGACTCAAATGTATGAAGGATCAAATGCTTTTTAAATGTACAATCATTTGGGGATTGTAATTTTTAAGGCCCACTAATTAATTAATTAGTGGACCCCACCCTAATGTGAGAGATTGTAAAAATTACAATCTCCTAACGAGTGTACAAATAGATTTTTTCTTTGCCCTAATTAACTCACAAGAGTGTGTACACACATTTCTTGACGTTAATTAACACAAATGAGCATTTCAAAGTTAGAGAAATATTGGTTACACTTGTATATGGTCTCATCACGTCACTCCTCGGCTGTAACCAGTGTTTTAGGACATCATCATCAAAACTCAGACATTATCAATTGTCACGAAACCGCATGTTGGCTTGGCTCTAATTCTGTAACTAACACCAAGTAATATACAAAGTAGCCGTCAACCCTCAGAGCTTTGCATGCTCACGAGATTGAACATATGATCAAGCTTTGGACAAACCTTGGAAACACAGAGGCAAGCCTCATCCTGGAGCTAGGAACTTCCGTCCCTGCCCAGAAACGATCTATGTCGACAATGCACAATTAAATGATAATAGAAGCTTTACCTTCTAACCATTCCTCAACTGAGAGGGCAACGGGTTGCAATAAAGAATTATCTGGCCCTATAGTGCCAAAAGTTTTTACTCTGTGGGTATGTGCGTCTTGGGAGGGGTTAAAGCAATCAGATTCCATTTTAGCAACCTTGAGTGAAAGGAATCAGGATATACATTACATTACAAAAACAAAGTGCAGAAATTGCATCCTAAACACGAGTCTCCCTTCCCAAAAAACCTAGAAACAAGGCTACCTAAGCTAAAACTGAAATGGCAAAGTGGCACCCCATCCCATGTGCAGTTAGCAGGATATGTTAACTCTTCATAGATTCAACAGACGTGTCTAGTACTTGTCTGCTCGCTCGTCGGAAATAATACCTGCATATAATAAAACTGATAAATTTGTCTCTCTCTCACATGCATATGTATATCTACATTTGCAACTGCTTCAGTATTAAAAGCACGTGTTCATCGTTATCAAGACATTAACTGGACACTACAAGAAAGTATTGAAGAAGAAAATAAAATCTTACCCATTTTACTATCCAATAAAGTTTGCCAAAAAATGAAATTTGGGAACTCTAAAACACAGTTCTTATGAGCGAAGAGCAGATTTTTGGAGAAGAAATTATGTCTTGTATTTTTATTGAACGATGGAAGACTACATTTACAACTAAGGAAAGATTTTTCAAGGTAATTTTATGTTGATTACAATCCTAGGAAACTAAATAATCAAATTAAAGGAAATATGGAAGGAGGATGATTTCTTCCCTTTCTTCTATAATATGCCAAGATTTCCACAGTTGAAATTTGATCCATCAATTACTGCAGAACACTAAATTACGCACAGGCTGCGGTCATCCCCAACGTGTGCGCGCAAACACACACACAGAGAGAGAGACTTACACATAAATATTTATCCCATATAAAGCAGCATATTTCCGTAGAAGACGTTCGACGGTATACCATTCTGAACGATCTGAGCCATCCTGATAACCAATCCGTGGCATGTGGATTGAAGCTTTCAAAAGGTAAAAGGTGAAGAAAAATGAGAGAGAGAGTCTACTTCGAAAAA
The DNA here is from genome assembly GCA_903798235.1 of Fraxinus ornus. Lineage (NCBI taxonomy): Eukaryota > Viridiplantae > Streptophyta > Magnoliopsida > Lamiales > Oleaceae > Fraxinus > Fraxinus ornus. The sequence goes on along the minus strand of CAIGRF010389564.1, from coordinate 12,663 downwards.
CATACTAATTAAAAAAGTTACAACAATTTAATTGCAGAGAATGACAATAAATTGATAACCTATGCATGTGATAATTACCAGCACAATTTTTTTTTTTTTTTTAATGAGATGAGACATAGTCACAACGTAACATGTCAAGAGTTAAAAAAAAAATTTAAAAACCCATTCATGGGGACAATGCACACGTAGAAAAACGTGCGAGTACGAGGATATGCAGAGAGAGGAGCAGAAAAAATAAAAACCTTAGCTGGTATTGACAAAAACATTGAGAGAGAAAAATTGAAAACCCAAGTTACAGATTTTATTCAGAAGCAAGAACAAGAAACATAAAATATGTAATACTCATCAGCTAAATTGGATATGTTTCAAGTCTGCAAGTGAGAGAGATTTACTTTTAATCAGCTAGTTAGATAGGTAAATGAAGGGTCCTCATAGAACCTAACATACCAGAATTTTGAGCAGCTGAAAATGAAGCTTTTGCAATGCAAACTTCTAAATCGGAAATAGAGATTTTACTTCGTGGGATTTTACGCTTGGGATTGTATGACTGTACAACAGACAAAGCCACCCATTGAGGCGCATTGCTATCACTACAGCGATCGTCTGCAGAGCAATAATCGATTCAAGGAAAGAAAGTAAAGAAAGAAGATCTGAAGCTTACAGTAGAAAAATATTACCTTGAGTTGCAACAAGGACCAGCCACCCCTCCCCCCATATGCCCAAAATAGGTAAATTTGCACTCTTATAAATGATCAAGGAAAGAGCCACAATTATTTTCAGCTAGTATTGACTTAAATAAGAAGCGAAGGTTCACCCAGCTCAAGGAAAGAGCTTTTATTATTAAAAAATTTGCACTCTTATAAATGATCAAGGAAAGAGCCACAATTATTTTCAGCTAGTATTGACTTAAATAAGAAGCGAAGGTTCACCCAGCTCAAGGAAAGAGCTTTTATTATTAAAAAATTTGCACTCTTATAAATGATCAAGGAAAGAGCCACAATTATTTTCAGCTAGTATTGACTTAAATAAGAAGCGAAGGTTCACCCAGCTCAAGGAAAGAGCTTTTATTATTAAAAAATTTGCACTCTTATAAATGATCAAGGAAAGAGCCACAATTATTTTCAGCTAGTATTGACTTAAATAAGAAGCGAAGGTTCACCCAGCTCAAGGAAAGAGCTTTTATTATTAAAAAATTTGCACTCTTATAAATGATCAAGGAAAGAGCCACAATTATTTTCAGCTAGTATTGACTTAAATAAGAAGCGAAGGTTCACCCAGCTCAAGGAAAGAGCTTTTATTATTAAAAGAGGAAAGTGGTGCATGAAATGCCAACGACTTATTATTGGGAATGGAGGGTCCCATAGATAAAGGTTGACTTGATGCCACAAAACTAAACATATATAAAATGATTCATGAAGGTCTAATTCACAAAACAAAAATTACCTTCTCATTGGGAGTGTGAGAATCCATATGAGGTGCGTAATTAGCATTGCATTACATTAAATGACAAACTAGTAATTCTAATACCATTCAATACCTCTCATACAACACAAGGTGGCATTGTATAAAGAGTAATGTTATGTAGCACCAGTCTTAGAGGAAGCGGACCCCATCACTTCATTGTCCAATAAATAAAAAAGCACCTTACTTCATTGGACAAGGAAGTGGTGGGTCCACTGACATTTAGTCCATGTTTCTCTACCATTCTTTCAAAAAAAAATTCTACATATTCAAACAATAAAATATTCTTCACGTAAACCCAAAACTTTTCCCTACTTTTTAACCACAAATTCTTCAAAAAATCACTATTTAAAACAATATTTTTCCAAAAAAATGGCCACCAAACAAGGGCTTAGCTCGTGATTACCACCAGTCGTCCTACATAACAATATTCTTGTATAAATTGACAGTTGGAGTTGTGAAGATAATCAAAAGCTTATAGAGATTGTGATTGCTATTATTTTGGTGCATTGCAAAAGCAGTATGAAGCAACTTTAGATCGGGATTAGAATGGTCTGAAACTGACCTGTAATATCTATTAGATGCAGATCACCTAGATGAAGATCCCCAAATTCAGAAGCTTGCAGGTATGCATTTGGAACATTGGCTGAGAGTTTTGCTAGTGCATCAAACATACCCCCATGACCCCAATTTCCAGAATCATCAACACAACTGCTCAAAGAATATCAGCAACTCAAAAATATGTCCATGCATATCAACTAGGACAGATGAAGGGGATATAAAACAAAGTTTCACTTGATACAATATGTGAAGTTCAATTATAATATTAAGTAATGGTCTTGTGAGTGTGATCCCTCTTGTTGGTCAACCATAACTTCAAACATATCCCACCCATGAAAAGCTGACCCAAAAAGTGACCAACAAAAAATAATTTTAGACATATTTGACTCCCAACAAATTGCAGGTGAAAATTATTAGAATAATTATAAAAGAATACTTCCAACAGCATAAAGAAAGTGTAGGATGCAATAATTAGAGCAGTCCTTGGTGCAATAAGCATTAACAGATGCGAATCTTTTTGCAGAGAATATGACCTAAATATAATTGTAGGCTCTGTTGGACAAACTCTTGATGGATGTGTGCAGTCTCCATAAACAAAATTAACAGAACTAGAATCTGAGAAATCCTGATCTGTGGGAACCACAGGGTGCACAGGACTACTGATAGACAAAGAATGATAACCAAGAGCTTCCCATTTGGATAGTTTTTTCTCCTCCTCCTCCTTCTTAGCAGCTTCAGCTTTGAGATGCTTATTATCATCAGGTATGCCTCTCCTATTTCCCAACTCAAACATAGTACTCTCATTTGATAGTGATGCTTGCTTGAACTTCTCGACCCACGACAAATATGCAGCCTCATCAAGACCAGGATCAAAATCGACAGACTCCGAATCCCCTTTCATGACTAGATCACAACCACCCAGCATATCCACGTCATTAATCTCAAACTTTTTATCATATATATCAGATTGTGGCTCATGGCGGATTGCCGTAACCTTTTCAGCCAGTGCAGTCAATCCACTTTTATTCACTTGACCCAATTCTTCGGTGCTCATCTCAGTAGGGTCAAACATACGTAACCCGAATATAACAGATCGCAAATCACCAGCTTCAGTTCCAGCAATGTCCTTTCCCTCATTATCTAAATTATCCTCTCCCACAACGTTATAACTAAGCTGCAATTTCCTTTCTGCTCTACGCATAATAACCTACATTGATTTCAACATTAGCCGTCAGTAAAATATAACCATCACAACAAAGTCATCCTTTCCATCTTACCTCTTCTATTGTCCGCCCTAAAACTAAATTTATAGATAAAACATGATTCGTTTGACCAATTCGGTGTGCGCGTTGCAAAGCCTGCTTGTCAACTTGTGGATTCCAATCTAGCTCATAAAATACAACCTGCAAAGTACTAAAATGTTTCATAATTTGTTGGGAAAGCACAGATCATATTGGTAATGGATAATACTCACACAGCAACTCCATAAGCATCCAAAAGAAGGAAAATGCAAACCTCAAGAAAGGCTTAGTTAGAATCACGTCTATGAAAGGATAGGATGTAAACGAGCCAAAGTTCGCGGCTCGGGCTCGGCTCTGCAACCGATCGAGCTTTTATTGGCATGAGCCGAGCCGAGCCGAGTTCGGCCGAAAAAATGGGCTCAACTCGGGCTTTCGGCTTGGGCATTTCCGAGCCGGCTCTTTTATTATTTTTTTTCCTGAAATTATTTTTTTTTCAAAAGGCAGCTAGCTGCTTTATTTCAGGCAGAGCCATTTTCAACATCATTTTTTATAGAGCTGAACAACTGGAATGGTCCAGATAGAGCTGCTTAAAACTTACAGCATACCATGAACCTCAGATCAGAATCTCAAGTACAACGGACATGTTATACAGACATTTTTGTCACAAGCACAGCCTTCTATTAGATGGGATATGAAATTTCAGTCCTGTATGAGATGAATGAGTTTTGCTCATAAGCATGATTAACAAACCTAGTAATTTTACAATAATACAAACTAAACAAATCCCCCAATGGAACATGGCTAAAATGCTTAAGCACATCATAAGCCTTCTTTTAAGTATAATAAAAGGCTCACAAACAAAAGCTACACATTTATAGTATGGACTATGGGGCCAGTTAAGGTAGAAATAACAAGATATGTTAGAATAGTAATGAAAGTACTCACCGTATCAGCAGCCACAAGATTTAATCCAACTCCCCCAGCTCTTGTAGAAATCAAAAAGACAAAAGGACTATTATCATCAGCATCAGAATTCAAACTTTTCTTGACAGATTGCTGGCTGAAACTTCTGATTGCAGCAAAACGCTCCTCTGCTCTTATTGAACCATCGAGACGCTCGTAAGTGTATTTTCTCATCTCCAAAAAATCCTGCATTATATACACATATGGTGGAAGACTTTAGGGACTAATGTACAATCAGCCCAGATGACATAGAACTTCATTGTAAAATAGAGGGAAGATAAGATGCTGACCTGTAATATATCAAGAGTATGGGTCATCTGAGCAAAAAGTAGAACACGATGACCAGTATCATGCAGCTTCAAAAGTAGCTGGTCTAAAATTATAAGTTTGCCACTGGCCTGATGAAGCATCATTTCAGGGAAAAGAATGTGTATATAATATACAATTTAGAAGATTGAATCAAATAACAAAAACATAAAATACTTAGATGACCGAAAGAATGTGCAAAAAGATCAGCATTGATTTTAAATGTTTGACCAGATGCTCTATACTCTATTTCCCCCTTTTATTGCGATGACAAGTTAATTACATATTGAGCTCACATCTCAGTATCAAACTGTATCCATAAGAAACAATTATGTAGAATTCTGAATAAAGAAGTTAGAATACCTGAACCAGGTGTTCACCCTCCTGATATGGTTCAGGCTCAATACCAGGGAAAAGATATGGGTGACTACATGCTTTCCGCAGCTGAATTACCTGAAAAGGAAGTGAAGAGTTTTGCATGAGATAAGATGCAATACTAATGCATTGTAGCGTGAATATGAGAGCACAAAGCACAAAAAATAGAAAACAGATACGCCTGGATAGGAAGACTTATACTTACAACATTGTGCAATGACTGGGCATTTGAAGCTCCAGAAGCAAGTGTGAGCAGCTTCGGTAGTTCCTTCCTAAGAATTGATACATAAACCTTCTTCTGCAGGGGCACTAAAGGTGCCATCCTGCATCCCAAACAAAAATCAAAACTTTCTAATTAGCACTTGAGAGTATTGTTTTTATATGAAAAGTACACTAGCTTCAACAAGTTCAACTATTGAATGTTTGATAAACGTTAGGAAACTCATCAGGCAGTAACAATAAATCACATAAAAAACAACAAAAGAAAAAAAGAAAAAAAAAAGGTAGGAATGACCATATTAAGAAACTAACATAGTTATCTCAGTAAGAGGTGGCAGCGAAAGAGTTCCGGACTCAACAAGCTTAGACTTGGTTCTTCGAAGCATGAATGCTCCCAGTACGTACTTTAAAATTTTGAATTGCTCCTTCATCTTTTCTGAAACGTGTCCTGCTCGAATAAGTTACAAAAAGGATCGAGATGAGTCTCATTACTTTCCACTCACTCCATTTAGATGGAAATTCTTCCGTCTTAGAATCGAAAGCATTCATTATACATGGTTGAGTTTGTTAAGATGTCCATAGTAATTAAAAATTTCTGTACGTATAAACAATGATTCTTTTAAAATTACAGTATAAAGTATAAATTCACAATCGAAATCAAAAGGTTCGACATTCAAGCATATAATATCTTGGTCCTTGTGCATTTTAAGGAGCAAGCATGAGAGTTTGAATATATGTAGGTACAAAAGGTTACTTGAAGGCTCTCCAGCTTCCTTGAAGGCAGAAAGAAATTGCTCCAGTTTTCCGAAGATTGAAGGCATACAGAAATGCATCAAAGCCCAAAGTTCAGTAAGATTGTTCTGAATGGGTGTACCAGTCATCAATAATTTTCTTGGCATGACAAACCGTTCTCTTAAAACAGTATATAAGACCTGTTAAAATTTTACCATTAAAAAAATCGCAATGATGGTGAAAAATTAAGCTTAAGAGAACACGTTTGAGAATAACCTAATGACACAACCATCACCAAATTTTTACATAGGAAGACGAAAAAAAAAATTTATTAAAAATGAAGGACAACTAGAATATCAAGCCGTAAAACAATAAATTACGCCTCCGTCTGGGTAGAATTTATAAAAGGTTTAATTTATAAATAGAAAGAAATAAGTAGTGGATAGTCCTTGTGCGTGCATTGGAACCATTTATAAATGATTTATAAATTTGGCCAAACAGAGGCTAAATTTGAAGTTCAATATATTTAAATCAAGCACTAGGAACAATTGGCAGCTTAAAAGACCGACATATAACAATGTAAGCAAACAATAACGTACAGTCTGCACTAGACATTCCATTGCATTTTAAAACAACTTAATAAAAATATCTCTACACTCACACTGGAAGGATTTTTGAGTCCTTGTGCTTCATCAATTACTACATATCCCTGTATCTACATCCCAATTAATTGAAATATACCCTGTGCATCTCCTTGATGTGGTCATTCGAAAGAAAGAACCGGAAAGTAAAATCACACAAGCCAAAGTTCAAAATTGGGAATCCCAGAAAAGCCGGGCCAATGGCTTATCATCATATATGCTATTGCATTTTGCTGAGCAGCTACTAGCATCGCCGCCTATAAACCTTACACTTATGCCTTATCACCGCCACAGAGAAGTGAAAATCCCCAATTCTCAAATAATTCAGTCAGTCTGAGAAAAAGTCATTGATTCTGGTAATATGTTAATCGATCGAATATGCTGGGAATTCTTCACTCCTCACTGCTCAAACTTCCCTTTTATACTTTTTTTTTTAACAGCAACTTCATCACGCCAAGCAAGCATATCCCTTGTAAATATTCCATCTTTTTTACCCAATAAAACCTGCCCCCCATCCATTGCTTGTCTTCACTACACACTTTCTTCAATTTGAGTCCGATGAAGTTTGGGAAGAGATTGAAGCGGCAAATTGAACAGAGTTCGCCGGATTGGCAGGATAAATTTTTGACGTACAAGGAATTGAAGAAACTTGTGAGATTGATTTCTTCTACTCGTGATTGGAATAGGAGATTCTCACTTCTCTGTGTATTTGAAATGGAGGACGTTTTGTTTTTTTGAAGAGATAAGAGATACACACTTTTCTTAAAGTCAGCTACGTTTTTATCCAAAGTGTAGAAAATTAATGGCATTTATTGCCACGTCATTTTTCCATCCGCCACCGTGCGCCACGTGGACAATTTTATCCAGCTGGGTAGACGGAATTAGCTTTAGTGATTGATGGGTAAACTAATGAATAGTTCGGTGAGAATTGGGTAACCTTTTATATTTCAGTGTGCAATTTAGTAACCAATGGTAAAGTTCAGTGGGCACTGATTTAATTAACTCACCTAATGACACAACCATCACCAAATTTTTACATAGGAAGACGAAAAAAAAAATTATTAAAAATGAAGGACATCTAGAATATCAAGCCGTAAAACAATAAATTACGCCTCCGTCTGGGAAGAATTTATAAAAGGTTTAATTTATAAATAGAAAGAAATAAGTAGTGGATAGTACTTGTGCGTGCATTGGAACCATTTATAAATGATTTATAAATTTGGCCAAACAGAGGCTAAATTTGAAGTTCAATATATTTAAATCAAGCATTAGGAACAATTGGCAGCTTAAAAGACAAACATATAGCAATGTAAGCTATCAATAACGTACAGTCTGCACTAGACATTCCATTGCATTTTAAAACAACTTAATAAAAATATCTCTACACTCACACTGGAAGGATTTTTGAGTCTTTGTGCTTCATCAATTACTACATAATGCCATGGGAATTGAGACAGGAAATCCTGATCAAGCAATGCTATGTCATAGGTAGTCAACAGCACATCGAATGGCAATTTCAGTGCCTACATAAAAAAGAAGCAATCACAATGCTGACATTTGGAAGAGTAATACAGAATTATATCCCCAAGCATTAGCTACAGACAGCCTAAATTATATGTTTATTTGACTGACATAACAATACATTAAGGATCCGAAACTTACATCCGATGGTAATGACTGCTCTTTTATGTTCTTGTACATTTCCCTGCGCAAATTACATCGATGTTCTTTATCTCCAACATAACGAAGTAATCTCAATTTTGGAGCAAAATTTGCTACCTCGGACACCCAGCCATCAATCACACTTAAAGGACATAATACCACTGCAGATGGTATCCACTATGTAAGAATGCAATAATCACCTAAAAGATTTTTAGGAAAATTCCACTTTCACATACCATATATCTGGAAATTACAATTTTTGTACTGCTACTTTATGTGTGGTAACAAAAAAAATTTCCGTTAAAACTGTCAAAGAACAGAAAAAAGGAAAACTTAAAAAGTATACCATGTATACGAGGTGTTATTACCATTTACATGCCACGTATTTAAAATCAGTAAATTACGTAGACAAAACGGAATATGTTATTTGTTACCCCATAAAAATAGCAGTATGTAATTTGTAACTTTCTGATATATGGCTACACCCTTTGTATGGGCCTGTTTTGAAAATTCCCAACTTTTAGTAAGTGCATATAATCAAGAAAAAATGNTCCTTCAAATGTCCCAAAAGTACTCCTACAGTACTTGAAAATGTCGAGAAGTGCTAAAAACTCTTGTGCAGTCTACTGACAAACTCTATAATATTTAAATTTTCATACACCACCTGAAGTTTACCTCAACTAACAGGACATGATTCCAGTTTCTCTCTAAATATATGTATAATGTGTGCATACATATTATATGGCAGATATGATGGAAAGTCTGGCATTTTAACCTAGATTTAACAATACAGGATTAAATAGTAATCCAATTAGATCCCATATATTTTTAATGAGATTCTCAGAAAAGATTGATTGATCATCTTCTCCTCACTTCATATAATAACCCTCAAATTAGCACTTCAATTCTTAATGGCAATGCAGGTCCACCGCAAAGTTCAAGCAAATGGTGGAGAATTCTCCAGAATAATTCAGCCTTTCCGTTAGAATGAGTAGTATACAAATTCAAGTCTTTTCAGCCAAATGTACCAAGACTGATAATTATCAAACAAAATCACAAGTAATTCAGCAAAACATGACTTGGCCGGTTGATCTAGGTTCTGAAAAGCCTCAAAATCCTACCTCATCTCCTGCACCAAAAAATCAAAAGAATATATAAAAATAACTTAAAAGGCAAATATATCAAAGTATTTCACCGCTCCATTGCGTTGATTACATGGTGGTAGTTAAATTTTAGCGGAATTTCATGTTAGTCGCTTTTATTTTAACATGAATACTAAACTTAAATTTTCTTACAACTCGGTTATGTTAGGTTTGTGACCCAAATTAGGTTGGGTTTTTTTTAAAATATTGTTTCCTTTATTCCACGCATTTTTTATTGTGAAAATATTGTTTACTTTATTCCACGCGTTTTTTATATTATTTCCATCTTTAAGAATATTGTTAGGGTTTTGATAGGTCCCCTATATATAATTGGTTCTTCTTTACAAGCTGGTTTTTTATTTGTTCGAGGTTCTTGTTCTTGATGGTAACCATGAAGTATAATATTCCATTTTTTGATCACAGCACTAAATTCTCATTGTGTAAGTGAAGATGCGAGTTGTACTTGCGTAGATGAATTTGGATGATGCGATGTTGGGATTTGATAAAATGCCCTCAACTTGGTCGTCGGAGAAGAAACAATGTAAGGATCGAAAGGCAATTTCACAAATTCATCTTCATCTTTCGAATAACAATCTTCAAAAAGTTTTGAAAGAGAAAACTACAGCTGCGTTATGGTTAAATTTGGAGCAATTGTGCATGACTATGAATCTAACTAGCAAATTGCACCTAAAACAGCATTTTTATTCTTATCGCATGACAAAAGACAGATCTTTGGAAGATCACCTAGCCGTTTTCAAAGAAATCGTCGCTGATTTGGAGACCTTGGAAGTTAAGTACGATGAAGACGATTTGGCCTTGATTTTATTATATTCGTTGTTCGCTTCGTTTATGTCTTTAAAAATACGATTTTATATAGTCGTGATACTCTCACCATTGAAAATGATGAAACATCTTGTTGGATCCGAGGCTCATGGAGAATGTCTTGTTGTTCATAGTGATTATGGAAGGGGCAAATCGAAATCTAATTTTGATAATCAAGTTTTTTTTATTGCAAGAAGAAATGGTACATCAAAAAAGATTGTAACAAGTTGCAGAATAAAAAAAAAAAAATTGGTTGCAAATCAAAAGGGAAAGCAATCAAAAACTACATGTGAAGCCAATGTCGCAGAGAACTACTTGATTAATGAAGAAGTGTCCAAACCTGACGAGGATTGGATTTTGGATATAGCTTGTGCTTTTCATATATGTCAAATCGGGATTTATTTTCAACATATGAAATAGTTTCGACAGGTTTCGTGATCATGGGAAACAACGCGCCTCGTAGGGTAGCTAGTATTAGTAGAGTCAGACTTAAACTAGTGGATAGGACAATTAGAACACTTGATCATGTTCGATATGTTCTAGGTTTGAAGAAAAATCTTATCTTGTTTAGTACTCTTTATTCAAAAGGGTAAACTTTGAAAGTTTGCAAAGGTGTCCATGTTGTATCGGAGGAGTGGAAAAAGTCTCAATTATACATCTTGAAAGGTTGTGTAAAATCCGTCGGCACAGGTTTAGTACCGTGGTGGATATTCAGTTTGGTGCAGTATCATTGGGATTTGGTTTGAGATCCATGTTGAAAAATACAGCTCAACCGAGTTCGGAAGATATGGGTAATGCCGCTTTCCCACCAACTGCACTGCCATAATATTCAATTAAATCCTTGTTTGGGTCACTTTTATCGGGGATGTTGATTTGTTGCACATGCTTTAAGTGTATTTGAAGGTGTTGAGTCTAGAAATGGGACTTCTACAAAAACATTTGGTCTTGATTCTGTTTCAGGGTGTGTTTCGGCCCTGTTTCATAAATTTTAAATCATTTGTGATTTTTTATTGAACTCGAAGTAATTTTGCATAGCAGTTCTTTGATTCATTTATTCTAGTTAAATATCACAGAAGAGGTGGAGATTTTTTGATTCGTTGAAGAAGTTAGTTTGGTCCTTATTGAAGAGTTCAATTCTTTTTTTGCAGTCGATTTTTTTTTTGGATCTTCGTTCGTTGCAATGGAATTTGTGTCAAAATGGAGATTATTAGGTTTGTGAGCTAAATTCGATTGGTATTTTTTGGGAAAATTTTGTTTCCATTATTCCATCAATCTTTTATTGGAAAAATATTCATTCATTTATTCCAAGCGTTTTTTATACTATTTTCATATAATTGGCTCTTATGATTTATTACAGATGTCAGGATAATTGGGAAAAACACAATTGTTATAATTCTTTATCCATTTTAGTCGAATAAATCTCCAATTGCCAGTACCAAATTAAATTCTTGTCTTTGTGTCCATCTTGTTGATGTGATCAATATTTCATATTGTGCCGTGTAACTTCGTTCGGCCCCAACACGTTGGGTTAATCAAACTAGCAGACATTCACGGACTGACCAAAATGTGAACAGTAACTCAATTACAACAAAATTCAAGTCTAATGACCACTAGAAAAACTAAAAGCTTTTCAATTTTGCGAGTACGAAATTTTGAGTAAAATGAGAGATTAATACCGAGAACAACGTTGGCCCCGAGGTGGAACCGTCGGATGAGCCACGAGATGCCTTCTACTTGGTGAGGCTTAAGAGTTGCGTTGATTTGGAGGTCGTCGGGGTTTATATTCGCCTCCGCGGCGAGTAATTCTCCGGCGTAGACGTATTTCGCCGCCGCGATTAGTCTCTGCGAGTAGTTCATGTTTCGGAGTTTCGGGAGTGGCGGTGGAGGACCTGGTTTGTGCTTTAAATTTCTTAAAATGACGATAATGACCTTAGTAAAATACGCATTCACGGATACTCCAAGGGTAATCATTTAACAGTGATGAAGGATAAGACCGTCATCAAATTGCAGGTTGGGAATCACGAAAGCTTCCAACTCCTTGATTTAAGATCCGAGTGAACTCAACACTTCGCAAGTAGCTCACCGTGTACTAACTCGTCTACATGTATTCGACGAAAATTAGCGGCAATATCCCCAATCATTGACGTATGTTTCAATTTAGTCCCCCAAATAATACATTTAGGTGAAGTTTCCAATAGTTCAAATTTTTCAGAATAGTGTGACTAGAAAATATTTTTATTCTGTTTGACTAACGAAATATCATATTTATCTTCAGGGGAAAAAAACATATTTTAAACTTCCCTTATTCATAAGATGATAATAAGCCCCGTTCGACAACCATATTTTTTTTCAAATTCATTTGCAATTGTACATTCTATTGAAATATAATTTTTCAAGCCTATTAAAAAGAGTTTTTTGGGATAAATATATCTTGAAATGGTGATTTTCTTTTGAAAATGAATGATTAAAAAATAGAAAAAATTTTGAATTTATGTGCAAAATATTTTATTGTGAAAATATGTTGTTGGAAATGAGTTT
>CAIGRF010389549.1:0-14072 GCA_903798235.1 Fraxinus ornus | reverse complement strand
ATAAAGTTGCCAAAGGAATAATTCTATTTAAACTGATGCTCAAAAAATTACACTCAAATAAAGTTGCCAAAAGGAATAGTTCTATTTAAACTGATGCTCAAAAAATTACACCATACATGGTCTCTTTGTGGATTTGGCTTTGAACTTCATAAAAATAGCACACACGCACACACAAAAGCAGAGAAGGAGAGAGCATATTTCTTCCCCTGGTAACATTTTTCTCCGAGGCAAAGATCTCATGCGTGGAACACGTGGATCAATGAACATGACGACTTAAAGCATGCTAGATGTAGTCATATATCGTTTCTCTGTTCTTACAGTTAATTACTAGTAGATTGACATTTAAGATGCATGCTAGATGTGCATGAGAGGGAGAGGGAGAGGCATGGCGATATCGGAGAGGAAAAGTGTATGGATGTGGGTGAGAGAGTGATAACAGAGAGACAGATGACAGTATTGAGAAGTTAAAAAAACAAGCTGCGGATTGTCTTGTCCAAAAAGAACTTAATTCTTATTTGAGAATACTCGAGCATAGTTTTTTGCCTACTTAATGATCACTAAAAAACTGCAGATTTTCAGAGGGAAAAATAAGGTTAATACTAGCAACAAAAGAGATCATTCAGGGATGAGCTCTCAAACTGATATTAAGAGCCAGGAGAGATGAATAATAGCATTCATACAAGTTGTTTCATCGACACAAAGAAGTTTGGTTCTCCAAGGTCTAATCCTTATTCTTTATTATAATGAAAAACAGATTGGCTTATTTATAAAAAGAATGCATGACCTTAACAAACGAGATGAATTCCAAAATCACAACCCCTCTGAAAGAAAGAAAAAGAACAGCGAATGAACAAAGATAAAAGAAGAGAGCAGTAACATTAAGAATGACAGATATAATAAGTAGGCAGGATTTTCCCCTTAGCAGAATACTTAAGTATTAAAGGGTATTCTGAGGATCATATGGCCATACCCAGAATGAAACGATGTTCTTATAACAGAACATTTGCTCTTTTGGGGTGGCTTATATCATGCTTCTATGCCACCCCAAACGTGCTCCATATTAATATTCAATCAGAACATATGCTTTAAATTACTGACAACAATTATGAAGAAGGATGGACCTGCGTCCAAGGAGTTCCTCAGGGTTTCCAAGCAAGCATAGAAACCCCGTGTCTTTGGAAGCAGCACATTCTTCAGCACTGGCAATCCATTTTCAGCAGCATACTTTTGACTTTTTTTACACTTTTGTTCGCTGTTGACAAAAGCAAGAGAACTGTATTGTATAATCCGGGTGCAGAAGTTTACAGACTAATGATAATGCTCCAAAACATATGTATTGCAGTTTTAGTGAACATGAGAAACACTTTAATTGATGCAGTTATTTTAAAAGTTTGGCAATTATTTTCACTATTATAATATCTGTAGCACGGATTAGCTAATTAGGCGTAATGAGTAATAATAATTTTCAAAACCAAAAAGAACTGCATAGAAAGAAAATAGAATAAACTGTCCAGGAGAAAGATGTATAAACAGTTATACTGAGGAAGACGAAGGAATGGTGTCATTACGCATAATCAGTTCCTTCAGGAAAAACAGCAAGCCACAGGGGATCGTGACGATTGCTATAGGTTGAGAGCATTCGACGCATTACTGATTGATCAAGTTCCCATTTTCTCTCCACTGGGATGAACTCCAATATGCGAAATCCCCAGCCAAAGATTGGCAATTTCATTAAACTGCTCTTGAGGACATATTTAATGTAGCCCAAGCACCCTTTCCGCAATGCTAGATCCCACAAATACATCCAATCAACCTCTGTTCTGTGGTTGGCTATGAGTAAGACACGTTCTTTTGCTGGAACTCTCTCGCCACAAAAGATCACTCTAGTTTTGTTTATCTTTTCGAATAAGAATGGCCACAAACCAAGCCAAAGACCAAATAGAAAGCATACTGATTTTCTACTGTAATGAACACTGAAAAGCCGCAGAACTACAGCAGCCAGAGGTACAAAATACACTATGAACATAAATGCAGTTGAAAGAAAAACAGAAAAACATATTAGACCCCTAAAAATACGGAAAGGAGTCAATGGGAAGTGTTTTAATCCTCTAGTAGAATTAAGGGACTGGCAATCTTCCATCCTCCTCTTGTTAATCTTTACGCCTTCACCTAAAAAACTTATGCAAGATAAAGATCCCTCATCTGCTTCTGAATATTCTTTACTTTGGGTTTATACAGGGAAAAAGAAAGCTCACCTAGCCCCTGGCATGATTGCTAGATTATGGATCAAGGAGCTCACACCTGAAAGTGCGACTCAGTCAATAAAAAGAAAGCATAAATATTTAAATGATAACCAAAATAACAGGAAAAGAAAATATTGATACTGTAACATAAGATTAGTGGAATTATATTATAAAAAAAATTAATAATAATAATAAATAAAAATCCTTAAGAAGATAGTTTAAATAACATCAACTC
Organism: Fraxinus ornus; assembly: GCA_903798235.1. Taxonomy (NCBI): domain Eukaryota; kingdom Viridiplantae; phylum Streptophyta; class Magnoliopsida; order Lamiales; family Oleaceae; genus Fraxinus; species Fraxinus ornus. Next base: position 11,594 of record CAIGRF010389549.1, on the reverse strand, counting down.
ATCTGCCTAGTTTCAACTAATATAACACATCACTGAGGGGACATTTATAAATTTAGGTAGTTGCATAAAGGACTCCATAGAAGTGAAATATCACTAACTTTACACAGCACAAATATAGTAACGCACTCATCTAGAGTCATGCCATGATGTCTAGTAATAATTTTATTCCATTCTAAAACTATCGAAGAGTCGTGTAACCTTGGTTCTCTCGCTTGTTATATGATCCTCAATCGCTCCACATATTTAGCATCCAATATGGATCCCTGTCGTGTGAAGAGAGTGCTTTAGGATAGCACTTAATGCAACAATAAATGCAACCAGATTTAAAACTAGTTCGGCATGTTTTTATCATTCCTAAAATTGCAATATTACAGACATCACATTGAATCCTTTGAATAATCAAATCTAGCAGGTCCAAGATATCATATACTACAGTTTCAGATTGTAAGTACTGTAGTACCTCAAAAAACAAAAGTTCTATGAACATTCTGCTAATGCGATTACCAGATTTATCACCAAATGTGAAATCATCATGAAAGATTATGTTTCATTTCAAATCTCAATCGCATAATATCTTTAAATTCCCCATCTTTCTTCACACATTTCTATAGTCACATTAGCCCAGTGCAGAATCCAGATCCATTATAAATACAAATAAATTGTAAATTGGCATATCTCCAAATAATTCTGTCATAAATAGAAAAATATATCCAAATCTCAACCAAATCCATCCAACTAAAACATTACAGAAATCAAAACCAAACGAAAACTTCATCATGACAGTTAGTCTATTCCTTACATTAATTCATTAAATTGCCAATACAACGTAAATTAAATTGTTACTAATCCAATAGCATCGAATCCCGTATACTAATAAAAAGAAATCCACGTAAATAAACCAAAAACATACCACCAATAATCGCCAACAGAGTGCAGGAAAAAGGAGAGGAATCTTCTTTACCTCAGCGAAAAGCAATGAAACAGAGATTCGATACATCAAAAGGGTGGTCGAAATACTCCAATGAAGATCATAAGACTCCAAAATGACAGCCAACGTAACAGGAATTTTTTGCAGGTGTGTGCGCATGCGCTTGGATGTATCTGTGTATCTCGGCTTTTGCCTTGTTCTAAAGCTAAAAAAACGAGTAAATCTCATCCTCGGTCACTGAACTTTCAGATAAATATTAATTAGGTCACTATTCAATTTACAGCCTCTGGTACACATTAAAATTTATATTTTCATTTTTCTACTCGTTTTCAACCACACATTTTCAATAAAATAATAATTTCCATCACATCAATAACTTTTCTTTCTTTTTCAACAACAGATTTTCCATCAATCTACTATTTCAAAATACATTCTTTCAAAATAATGTGGGTCAAACACACCCACAATCTGTTTGCTGCACATTCTTTCTTCATTTTAAGAAGAAATGTGACCGTTGAAAGGGCCCACTAGCCTGACATTGTTGACTTCCATATCACATTAAATTTGAATTCGGGGCCGCAACGGTAAAAAAATTAATTTTCATTCTCTATAAAATTGGCAGCAAACAGGGGCTTACTTTCAAATTTTACCATTCTATCATATTTCGTCTCATATCGTCCCTCAAATTGAGAAAAACTGCTTTGTTTATAGTATTTATGTATAGCTTATACGTGTAATAAAAATTATAAGACGAGGGTGTCATATTGCTTTTAGATTACAATGTTTAATGCAGATTTTTATTTTAACACTTTTATGACGTGATTACGTGATGAATCGATATACTATGCAGTGATTACGTGGATGATTCCTTGCAGAACGACTATAAATAAAGCAATTTTAGCAATTTAGAGTAGGCACGCAATGTAATGGTAAAATTTAAAATCTAGAGTGAAAAAATTGAGACTGATTAAAGTTTAGTGACCCATTTGAACTTTTTCTCATAACTCAATGACTGCAGACAAATTTACCCTCTTAGAAACCGTTGCCAGTAATTATCAGGTGTAGTCGGTAGCGTTGTCCCACGAGCAAATCAAGTCCATAGATAAAATTGTTTGGTGTGCCCTCCTCCAATCATTGTGGTGGTGGTCATCTACAAGACAAAATTGAAAAATTGTCTCATGACTCATTGTACTCCTTTTTTGTTAGAGATGGGATAAAATTCGTTTAATGAATAATCTAAAAGCATCACTCTCATTTTGTTAGTCATTTTCATCCTTAATCTCAACTTCAAGTTGTCACCTTGTTTCTAACATATTCTGATGCGAACTCACGTAACAATAGTAGTTACGGAATTCACGACAAATTAGAACAAATATAACAAAGTCAATAATCAACGTTTGAAAAGTTCGACCCAATAAATTTTTGAACCAAAGAATCAAGTCAATCGCTAATAATATATTGACTTATGATCAAAAAACTTATGAACCTTACTTAAATTGTAGAACACGACAAATTCTTGATAAGTTCAAAATTAATTTAATGAAGAACGGGAAGAAAGAAATATGTCTCGCAATAATATCTTTTAAATTGTACGTTTTACAATGAATGAAATGAGTCATATTTATATGGAATCTATAAAACATACTTAAAAATGAAATTAAACCTTAAAAATAACAAAAGATATCACAAAATAAAATTTTAACTAAAATAAAAGATTACGCGAAATTTAGAAAATTCGTGTACAAAATATACTACGTTGCCGAATGGTGTATGCTGTCGCATAGACCAATTGAAATCCTCATCTTTGGTTTCGGTAAAGGGGCACGCGACCGCATGCCCTAAACAACTATGTGGTCACATAGTTGTTCCTTCCAATCTCTTTGTCCATTGCTTGAATCAAGTTGCTCCACTTCGTTCCATCGCACATGCACAACATGAAATTTATACATTTGTTTGTCGTGATTAATGTTTCGTCCACCGTGACTTTTGACCCGCTTCGCTCGCGACCTAGTCATAAGTCATTCCTCAACGATCAATAGATCATTGCTTAGACTTGCTCTCGTATTATGGATCGCATCATATTCTTTATAATGTCCTCTCTTTTTCTCTCGAGTCCCTTTCCTATGTTGCGTCTATTTCTCAATTCGTGTCCCTATTTGGTAGGGATTAAAATTTAGATTTTAATTTAACTCAAAGTCAACTATTAATTTTAACCACATATATTTTATAAAATCCACAATTTTTTAACCACAAATTTCATCAACTTTTATTAAAATCTACTAAAAATCTGATTTTAATCCTCAAATAGGAGTTGTATCTCCTTCTGCTCTTTATTACTCACAAGAGTTCCCCGAACTACTCTCAATAGTCAATAGCGACGCGGAGAAAGGAATAGCAAATTGAGTATTTTATTTTGATTGTTACAAGAGGTTTTCAAAAAATTCAACAAAATGTTGAAACGAGATTCAGTATACTACAGAAACAAATTATAAACATAAAGAACATTTTCATAGTTTGACTACGTATTAGATAAAATATTGCCTCGCTATAGTAATTGATGGGAATTGGTTTTTAAATTTTCTTGACCAATTATTTAAGAAGGATCCGTTAGTCGATTACGAGAGTTCAAATGTTGATTGTCTTTGTTATATCTATAAATTACGTGGCATGCACATGACGGAAGGATTCCATAGATGCCGACGTGGTATCGACTATTTAATTGATTGAGCTATTTAATTAAACAACTTCATATTGGGTCTCGGCTCGATCTATTAACCACCGACCGATTAACATTTTTCTATATTTATATATGAGTTTCATTCACAATAAGACGAGTTCATTCTAATCCTATCAAAATTCCTTCTCATGTTTCTTCCACTCATATCATATTTCTCTCGTCTGATCGTTGACTTGACAGTCGAAGTGCAAACGATCGTTTGATCTTTCTTTTTTTACCAACGACCACTGTCTTTTAATGGGGTGTTCAGTGTACAGGTAATGACCACATGGAAGGGACGTGACCAGGATTCTGTTGACGCATTTTTTAGGTTAAGAGATTGGTGTCGTGGGAAACAATACGTTAACCATGTTGTAACACTTCCAAAAAGTCACCCGGAAAACATGATTTTTCGGGCAATTTTTTTATTGAAAACAGCAAAGATAGCAACCAAACAGGGGATGAATGAAAATAGCTACTACAATAAACAAAGAGGATTTTCGGAGCAGTTCTTCAAACCAAAAACTAGAGGAAGTCATTCAAAAAAAAAGGGAAAATCGCTTCAAGAAAATGGAAGCAATCTCTTTATAGTGGCGAATACAGGATTTGGATTTTGAATCAGCACGGACGATCGCTGACCGTTGGCAATGATAAAATTAAGAGCCCCATTTGATGCTCATTTTTTGCAAAAAAAATGTATTTTGGAATAGTGATTTGATGGAGAATGTGTGGTTAAAAATAAGAAAATGTTTTGAATTTACGTGTAATATTATTTTATTGAAAATGTATTGTTGAAAAGAAGAGAATGTTTTTTGAAAAAAAAAAGAGAGAGAGAATCAAACAAGGTGTAAAATTTAAATATAACAATTATTTTGTTCAAATTGAACATATATAATTTCGTTGTACAAATTAAAAATATTCACCAAATGGTAAATAATATTGTGGTCAAGTTTTGTATATTCATTGTCAATAAAAAATTGTTCCCGACGAATTCAGCACGTGCGGTCGTCGGGGATTGGATTCGCCACTGCCTCAGCAGCTTAGAATAATCTTGGATGAGTTTTTTCTGACATTAGATTCAAGAAAATAAGCCACAAAAATTCTTCACAACAAAAATGGAACCCATGAAAATGGCTAAACGTCTTGGTGTTGGACCAAATGTCTTGGTCAAGATTTTTTCCCCAACTATGGCGGTTCAGTCAAACATGATGCACTCCAAACCTCCGACGACCAGACCATTGCCGACACTATAGGCTTCTGGAATTATACCACAATGTGATCAATCAATATCTAGATTTTATTCTTTTGTTAATAGTTTTGATGGAGACACTCATTGATGTAGCATGCAATTCAAACCAAAATACGTTGTCCATCAGACTTTTGAAGATTGATATGCTAGCATACTAAGAGGCTTTTCAGAATTGTCCTTTTATTGACTTTAAAACAACTCAATTTGGATCATTTTATTTAGGAATGAACATGGGTCGATTCGGTTCGGTTCGGTTTTCTTCAGAACCGAATCGATCCAAATTTTTTGGGTATTTAATAAATGGAACATCGGGTCCAAATGAAACCGTTCGAGTTTGATTCCGTTCAGTTCGATTTTGTTCAGTTCCGTACCATAATTAAATTTTTTAACATTTACAGCAAAATTACATAAATACAACTAATGCCATGTTCATTCGTAATTTTTACAAATTAAAGTAGCCCAATTTAAAAACATATAAATAACAAACTGTCTAGTAAGATTAATTCAATGTATACAAATACCAAAAAGTAGATACTAATATTAAAATATCGGTGATCCATATCAATAATTTATTTGCTTCAAATAACCTGCATAAAGAATAACCTGCATAAAAAATTAGGTTTATATGGGAGTGGGCGTACCGCTGCTTGCCAAATGAAATTGGAATGGAAAGGGGAAGGATAAGACCCAAATGTTGGGCTAACAAAAAATTAATTTGGCTGGATTGACTGATTTGTTTAATTAATTTGCTAATTTGTTTAGAAAAAATTAAAATAATTTAATTAATTCAATATAAAAAGTTATTTAGATTCAGTTATTCGATTATTGGTCTAGAACCGACCAAAACTCATCGGTTCTCAATTCAGATACCCGTTCAGGTATTTAACTTATGAAAAACCGCTTGATTCGATTTGGAAGTTTTGTTCAGCCCTAATTTTATTGGAGCGGGTCAGCCGTTTATTGCTTGACCCTATTACCAGATGGGCCTACCTAATTAAAGGTATGTTTGGGGCATACATTTGGGTAGTTGTATAAGTGGGCCTAGGATTTATTTTATCCTGGGGCTCAGGACCCCAATTTTATACAAACGTATTTTGGTCCATTTGATATTTCATTTTCTTGGGCTATTGCAGTATGTTTTTTTTTCTCTCCCAAATTTATCGTCAACTTGCCCTTATGGGTTTTATATGGAAGTGGTCTACGGGTTACCAGATTTTACAAGCTTCTTGGTGGGATTATTAATTTATTATTATCTTTTGATGTATTACTTGGTGAAATCGCCATCACCTTTATAAAGAGAAGCAAAGATTGGCCGTATGACGGTATGAGCAGGGGCGGAGCCAGCTATTTGAAGTTGGGGGGTCCCAGAATTGAAGATATAAAGATGAAGGGATGGGGGCCATGGGCCCACTACTGCCCCCCGATTTTTTTTTTACCTTGTTAACAAAAAAATCGAAAAACATACAAAAGAAAGTACCAATATTTAATTCAGCAAAATCATACTTTATTACAAGTGTTCCTTCCGAGTCCTCATACTTTGAAGACGTAAACGAAAAATGAAATTGGTAGGGTTTAAGATTTTTATTCAATTTGAGGACAAAATGATAATGGTAAATACAAAAAGAACCAAAAAATAAAATTTTAAAATAAAAAAAAAATTGTCAAAAGTTTTGGGGGTAAATACAAAAAGAACCAAAAAAAAAAAATTAAAATAATTTTTTTTTTCTTTGTCACCATCTAAGGGCAATAAAAAGTAGAATTGATGCTTGGAAATATCGTATTATGGAATTAGAATTTTGAACAATTATTTCGTACTCTAGCTCGTGGCTTTCTTATTTATTAAATACGTGTCCCCCAGCTCCTGAATTTCTTATTATCATAGACAAAATTCTGTGAGTTATTATTCATTGAATGAAGGAAGAGGTGAAATATCGAAGCATTTGCCCTTGAAAAATGAGCCTTTCTTGACCTCATTTGCGAGACGTTTATTCGTTGCCTTGCAGGATGTTTATTCTCCGCCTTGTCGGATGCTTATTCCTAATTTCGCGAGATGCTTATTTCTTGCGTCTCACTATTGTCGAGCCCAATAATAACACCTCATCATTCCGAGGCCAGCTTATAAGAATCCTATAGTTCAAGAGCTATTTGCGGGATGTTTATTTCCCGCCTCAGTGATACTTATTCCTAGTTTCACGAGATGCTTATTTCTCGTCAGATGCTTGTTTCTGGTTTCGCGGGATGATTATTCCTCTCGTCTTATTATCGTCAAACTTAACTATAAGACATCTTCATTCCGATGTCAGCTTATAAGATTTCGATAGTTTGAGTGCTATTTGTGGGATGTTTATTCCCCACCTCACTGATACTTATTCCTGACTTTGCGAGATGTTTATTTATTACCTCCCACTATTGTCAAGCCTATTTGTAGACCTCGTCATTCCGAGACCAATTTATAAGACTCCTATAGTTCGAGCGCTATTTGCAATTTATTCCTCACATGCTTATTCCTCGTTTCTAAGTATATGACCTCATCATTTTGAGACAAGTTATAAGATTCCGATAGTTCGAGAGCTATTCGCGTGATGTTTATTCCTCGTCTCGCTAGATGCTTAATCCTAGTTTCACGAGATGTTTATTCATCGCGTCTCACTACTATCGAGCCCAACTTAAGACCTCGTCATTCCGATGCCAGCTTATATGACTCGATAGTTCGAGAGCTATTCGCAAGGTTTATTCCCCTCTTCGTCACATACATATTTCTGGCTTAGCAGAATGCTTATTCCTTGTCTCTCACTACCGTTTAGCCTAACCGTGAGACCTCGTCCTTCCGAAGACAGCTTATATGACTTCGACAGTTCGAGCGAGCCACCAACTCGATATTCATTCTTTACTTTGCCAGATGTCTCACCATACAATATGTTGCATTATAGTTGCATTTATCCTTAGATAGCTCATTACGCCTCTGCACCAGCTATATTTATCTTTTGAAAGCTCATTACGCCTCTATTTCAGCTACATCTATCTTCAAAGAGCTTATCGCACTTTTAAATCAGTTGCACCCCAATTAAAGGTGCCAGTCAACTATTTTCCTAAGCGCACCTACTTAGTCGAACAAGTATTCTCCTAAGTGTACCCACTTAGTTGAGCCTATATTCTCCTTAGCACATTAGTTTAGTCTAGCCTCTATTCGTGGTCCCTACCATGAATGAATCATCCACTATAGAGGAAGCCCTTGATGAAGTACGTGACACCCCACGAGGTTACCTCTTCTAAAGATGTCCACTTCGACCAGCGAGGTGCATGACACCCCCATACGTGACACATCTGATTCCATCAAAGATGATGCTATCCACGGATGAACCATCCACCATGGAGAAAGCCCTTGACGAGGTGTGTGACCCCCCACGGGGTCACCTCTTTCAAGGATGTCTACTTCGATTAGCGAGGTGCATGACATCCCCACATGGGTCGCCTTTGATTTTATCGAAGATGATGCTCTCTATGGATGAACTATCCACAATGGAGAAAGCCCTTTACAAAGTGCATGACACCCCCACTAGGGCACCTCTTTCAAAGATGTCCACTTCGATTAGCCGGCTCGTGACACCCCTACATGGGTCGCCTCTGATTCCATCGAAGATGTTCTCCATGGATGAACCATCCACTGTGGAAGAAGCCCTTGACAAGGTGCGTGACAGTTGACACCCCCAAGAGATCACCTCTTCCAAAGATGTCTACTTCGATTGGCGAGGCGCGTAACACCTCCACATGGGTCACCTCTGATTCCATCAAAGATAATGCTCTCCATGGATGAACCATCCACTATGGAGAAAATCCTTGACAAGGTGCGTGACATCCCCTACGGGATCACCTCTTCCAAGGATGTCCACTTCGATTGGCAATGTGCGTGACACCCCCACATTGGTCGCCTCTAATTCCATCAAAGATGATGCTCTTCATGGATGAACCATCCACCACGGAGAAAGCCCTTGACGAGGTGCGAGATACCTCCAGGAAGTCACCTCTTCCAAAGATATCCACTTCGAGTGGCAAGAAGCGTGACTCTTCTACATGGATCACCTCTGATTCTATTGAATATGATGTTTTCCACAGCTGCACCATCCACATAGAAAAAGCCCATGACATGGGTGCACCACTCCTATGTACAGATGTTAGCTTCATCATAGCTGCTTATATATATTCATAATCCACCTCCACATCAATATTAACACATCTGTTTATATTCAGAGCATCGTCTCTGCTTCAGATTCACCACATCTACTTATACTCAGAGCCTCGCCTTTACCCAAAAGTCTATGCATTATATGAATATCCTTACATGGACTTAGGGGACTATTATGATACTAGTATCTTAGTGTCTTTATATTATTGATGTTAGCATGTGCATTATATTATTGTTGCAAAGTACGTATGTCACATTATGTACATTATCAACATGTTACTAGCTTCACATTAGCAATACTATTACACTAAGCTATGCAAGCGCATGATCTACTAGTTGTATGATATACTCTTACACTAAGTTGTGCAAGCACATGATCTACTATGATGCATGATACATATTTTGCGCATTATATTTTGTTACGATGCATGATCACTTTATATTTTGGAGAAATCTAAACTATCACTATTTTTCTTTATTGTCATTTTTAAAAGGGACAAATGGACCCCAAAATTATTTTGTATATGTGCAGTGCATATATTGTAGTGTATTACAAGTTGATTTAATCCATATTATAGAGAAGATACTATCAAGATTTTGACAAATTATATGCGACATCTTTCGAGGCAATTCGTAAGTCCTCTCTTATTCAAGCTCACACACATTTTCTGGGGCAGTTCCTTAAGTCCTCATTTATTGGAACAATTTATATTCTCGAGGAAATTCGTAAGTCCTTGCTTATTTGGGATCGATGCATATTTTCGAGACAGTTTGTAAGTCCTTGATTATTAAAACTACTCATATTTTTGAGGCAATCTATAAGACTTCAGCTTATGACTCTGACTCGCACATGAATGTACAACTCAAACTTGAGGGACTATTGTTATACCTATAAATTATGTGGCATGCACATGACCAAGGAGTCCCATATATGACGACATGGCATCGACTATTTAAACTTATGATTTAACCTGTTTTTTGCCTATCTACTAGAAGTGTATCATCACTGAATAACATGCACCAACATGGCCTCATTGAAATATGATTGTACCTTGGTGCAAGACTATAATGATAGGGAAATCTTTACTACTAGCATTACTCCATCTCGCTCTTGTGACTTCTCTCTTGTACATGATCTTAGCCACTATTTGGTTCAGTTAAAAAAATTATTTAAAATTTAAGTTAAAGTCGACAATTAATGTTAATCACATATTTCATGTGATTTACAACTTTTCATCTACATATTCCATTAACTTTTATCAAAATTTACTAAAATTCTGTTTTTTTATCTAAACCAACAAGAACTTAACAATCTCGATATATAAAACTTCCTTTAGCACCTACCGCACTTCTATAGACACCCTAGTATAGGATTTTGCTAGATAAGTGAAAACCATATATTTGTTTTTTTTTTTTCCATATTTCTCCATTAGTCTTCTAGGCAAGTAAATGACCTCTATGCACTTCTCCCTGGCACAAAGCTGATATTCTAATACCTAATCTATGTTTAATTACCATTTTCCAATATCTTTGTAGTAAGACCTTGTTTGATTGTAATGAATTCCATAAAAAATGATACATCTAAGGAAAACGAATTCAACTTTGATCGTTTGATTGCAACCTGAAAATGGAAATCAAATTCTAAGATACAACTACTTTAAGCTGCATTTTATTTGTTTTCATGTAAAGCGAATTCTTATGAATTTGATGAGTTTTTATTTTCCAACTAACATGGAATTGGAATTTCTTTCTACCTTTACCTATCAAGCGGACCCTAAGATATGTTTCCACGAGGGCAAGAGATAATTTTAGGGAGATTTGGATGGTTTTCTCATTGAAAAAATGATTGTGCAACTATATTGGAAGACCTGGGACCAACTTAATACTCGAGTAATAATCTTTCACTATTATTAATATGGAGTGAAATAATGGATATAAAATTGCAATAAGAATTAAATTTAGCTTCATCTTTATACAAATGGACTTCAGCACTTGTTTGGGCTCCATTTAACGAGGTTTTGAGAAAAATGTATTTTGAAATATTGATTTCTTGGAGAATGTGCGGTTAAAAATTAATTTTTTTTTAATTTACGTATAATATTATTTTACTAAAAAATGTACGATTGAAAATGAATTTTGAAAAAAATAATAATCCATTTTTAATTTAATGGAGCCCAAACAAGGGCTTAAAGTGAATTGTGTTTGTATTGTACTGAATTTAATGGAATTAAGGAATTAACGGAATATGTTAGGTTAATCTTAGAGGGTTAATCTTAGAGGCGGCCGTGATTGAGCATGTTTGGCTAATCTTAGAATAATGTATAAACGTCACTTATTTTCTCTCTAAATATGTTTGGTTGTATGATTTTTTACTTTCTTTCTAAGCTCTTGTTTGGTAAAAATTAAAATTAAAATTTTAATATAAGTTAAAATTAACAATTAATTTTGACTACATATTTTATAAGGCTCACAACTTTTTAATCACACATTTTATCACATTTTATTAAAATATATTAAA
>CAIGRF010389430.1:20649-35228 GCA_903798235.1 Fraxinus ornus | reverse complement strand
AGTGTCATTTTCCCTCCCTCTTCGAGGGTCATTCCAGTTAGGCCGCCGTTGTTCATTGTTCCCAGGCTGTTGATTTTGCCTATATGGAGCACTTCTTAGGGGGCATCTTCCTCTTACTTGACTTTGATTCCGGGAGTGTCTTGCAACTTCTCAATAGCTCTCTGTACGATGGCCATGGGACTGAAGGTACATGCAATAATTGGGCGTTCCATCCCTATTTTTAGGTTCAGCACCTCACCCCCTACCTCGTCCCCGTTGGGGGTGCCTCAGATAAGGAAGACGCTGATACATTTCAACATCAAGATTGACCTCTTCATAAGACAGGGTAGGTACATCGTTGAGTATTGCGGTATCAAGCTCTTGCCCATGACTCAAGGGTGTTTGGTGGTCCATCAAATGGGAAGTAGGGCATTTTCCCCTTTGCATTTGAGGAGGTGGAAGACCCTGGCTGGATCTGTTCCTATGATCCTTCAATTCTTCATTGAGGATTTCATGCCTTATCATTTCTTGTAGGGCGTCATAGGTAGTTGGGTCTTTATTCAGTACATCCCTCCGAAGAGAGAGTTCATGTCTAATCCTTCTCTCAAAGCAGTCAATGCTTCTTTATCCGTGACTTGCACACAGTAAATCATTTCGTCTGTGAAGCGGGATAAGAAGCTTTGAAATGTCTCGCCCCTTTGCTGTCGCATGTCTTGCAACAGTTGGATAGGTCTCTCCCCTTCTTTGCTTGTTGCAAAGCATTTCAAGAACGTCTTTTTGAGGTCAGACCAACTTTAGATGCTTTCTTCTGGTAGCCTCGTGTACCATACTTCAGTGCCTCCACTTAAAGTTAAGTGAAAATCTCTACACTTCATTGCTAGGGTAGCCTCTTTTAGATTCATTTGGGTTTTGTAGTTGATATGTTTCACGAGGTCACCTCTCCCATCATACTTGGAAATTTTAGGGAGATTGAAGTGGTCTAGCATGGGAGCATTTCTTATGGCCTCTGAGAAAATCGAATGCTCATCATCATCTAGGTCGTAGGATCTCTGAGGCTCATCAGAGTCCTAATACTCCCCTTGGTGGGTCTGACGAGGTGGTTGAGAAGGTCCTGCTTCATACCTGGCCTGGTCCCTCCTCTCATGCCTATTTCTACAATGAGAGGCTATTTATACTAACTGGACGATGTGGTGATCATTGGATTAAAACCACGTGACCAGATCTCCTACACTAAAGCCTCATATCACTGTCTATTCCTATCATTAATATGGACAATGGGTCTGCCATTCTACATTGTAGATTGACACATTGTCATGCTAACACACAGACGTCACATCGGTCATTCTAAGGATCTTCAAATAATAAGTGTGGGTCCGCCATTCTACATTGTAGACTGATATACTGACAAGCTTTATTGTAGACGTCACATCAATCATTTCAGGGATCTTCGAATATTCAATGTGGGTTAGCATCGTCTTAAGGACTTCTAACGCTTTAGAGCTTCGGAAGACTTGCAAAAACTTCAGCTTCCAACTTCAGCTCATCATATGGGAGGGAGGGATTCGTCATCAGCCACAGACTTCCAGTTACAGGACTTCGAAGATATGCTTCTTCTATCATTTTGACTTTGTTGACCTTTCCTTGATTTCCTGGATGACTCCTTGCCAACGTGGCTTTGCCATTCATGCGGCAATCTCTCCTAGAGCCTCGGAGATGAGGAGTAACAATAGTCCCCTAAGTTTAAGCATGAATATTAATGTAATGCATGGACTTCTAGTGTTGTACAATTTTTTCTAAAGACAAGCCCATGATATAAGGAAAGCTCAAAAGCTACATTCTTCCTAGTTTGATTAGTACAGACCCTTCCGTGAACATCACCTGAATTGGTCTAATTGGTAAAAGTCCTACCCTTCTGATCTTCCCAAGAAGAGGTGGTTGGGATGAAGCAGTGCAACAGCTACGTTTCCTCCGCACAATCGAAGTTCATTTGCATATTCGAGGCCCCTTCATATACCCGAGGTGAGGTAGTTCTGAAGTTTACAAAGCCTCTGGTTTATTATTTTTAAATGATTTTGAAAAACACGAGGCATCCTTAATTGTGGCGCCTCAATAATTTGATGTCATAGTATGTTTCCAAGAAAACAAAATGGTACTACTTCTAATGTACGCAATCGTCACTGCATTAAATGCGTAATGATGGATGTACCCTATGTACTTTTATAAATTCTAGATGCATGAGAGCACATGTGGCAAATGTTTGGATCTGGGCTTTTGAAGACGAAGCATCAAAGGTGGTGGGTGGTTTAGATTTAAACTTTTAAATGTAGGGTTGGATGTTCTGGATTGTAATCCAACGGCTAGGGTTGAGTAGGTCTGCCTATTAAAGGCATCGATTTTTTTTGGGTAATCTTCTTTGCCTTTACACAAATTTCTGCTTTGTTGCTCCTCAAAATCCTTGAGATTTTCTCCAAGTGTTCTTATATTCACTGGTTTTCTTCCCTTTTCCCTTGTTGCATTCTCTACTTTTAGTGCTCTTTCCCCTTCCACTTTTCAAGAAACTCATAAGTATTATAATCTTTTTGTTTGTAATCTCTGAGTCAAATCGTGATTCTATGGCTTCTTCCACTTCTTCTTGGGAAAATTTAGATGTTAATGAGATAGCCAGTGAGCTAGGGGTCGAAATCACTAGCAGGCTGACCTCGTCAGAGCCATTGAGGCTAGACGAGGTACTTCTGTGTCTGGGGGTGGATTAGTGGGTGATGACGGTATAGCCTGAGGTGAGGCCAAAATCCCTTCTACAGTTGACCCGACCTACCTTGCCAACCTTAGGGTGAAATATAGGATTCCTTATGATGTTGAGCTTCTTTCCCCCACTCTTGACGAGCGAGCCTACTATCCTCGGCAAGGCAGCATTGTCGTCAACGAGTTTTTCTTGAAGGCTGGACTTCGCTTGCCAATCTACCCTTTTTTAGGGTAGTCCTCAAGCTTTACGGACTTGCCCCTACCTAACTAGTCTCAAATGCCTGGGCCCAACTAGTAGGTTCATACTTCCTTTGGAAGAAGGCCTCTTTGGGTGAAGATATTCCTTTGCATGTATTTCAGACTGTCTACCATCCTCGATCTTTAGAAAATGGGATTCCCGAGGCTGATATTCCTTATATCCATGGGGGCACACTCTCCCTTTGTCTTAGGTCTGCCTACATCCATTAAGGGATGGAAGGAGACCTAGTATGGGTTAGGAGAAAGGAGCAGGAATGTAAGGCCGACCTTGTCCCCTACATCAAAGTTCCAACCTCTTATTCCGAACCTCGTGAGTGAATGTCTTATTATTTTATTTCTTGAATAGATGAGATTTGATACTTACGTCTTTATGTTTGTGTCTGCAGGGTCGGTTGAACAGTTCGAGTTTACAGATAGCGAGTGGGACACCCTCTCTGAAGTATACAAGACGCCATTTGAAGTTCGTGACTTTAGTCGTTTGGTCTAGTTGACCTGCTTCTTTGAGGACTTAGGTTTAATGGTAAGGAGGGATAAGAAGTCCTCACACTTGTATTTATCATCCATTTTTTTTCTTCGTAAAACTGTGTTGACCCTGTTCATTTTTCCGTTCTTGTAGAAAATTATGAGAAAATGAGGTACCCTACCCCCGATATGGCCACTATTTTGGCTGCGACGTCCACCCCAGGGAAGGGGCTTAAACCCTCATCTCCTGGAGGAATCAGGTAAGGGACAAGATTGAGAGGGTCAGCAAGGAGGCTGCCTCTCAAGATGAGGGACGACCCCCTATGCCTGATAGGGGGAAGAAGATTATCATAGAGGAGTTTAAGAAAAGGTTTCGAGTCCCGAGCCCCAGTAGGGTAGGTGGCTCCAATGATGTCCTTTCTCCTCGTTCTGAGGTTCCATGCCTAGGGAGGCAAAATAGGGCTGCCACAATGGAGCCAAAAAAAACTAAAGATATGGGTGATACCACAACTTCGGAGGCTCCTAAAGTAAAACCTACATTGGTTTTACGGACGGATGAGTTGGCATCTGAATCCTTGTCCCTTCATCCTCCAAAAATCCAGACTGCCACATCGATATTTCATAAATACTGGATGAGGAAATGGCGGTCATACATTGAACAGAACAACACCGTCGATGTCTTCGTCATAATGGTGGACTAGGCGGGGAAGTCGTTCGGAATGGCTATAGAGGCTGAAGCCCTAGAGTAAAAACCAGAGGTTTACTAGTAAAGCTATCTAGACCGAGGAGGGAGCCAACAAGGGTAAGGCAGAAGTGGAGGCCTTAAGGAAGGAAAAGTCTAAAGAGTTAGTAGAGCTTGCCTCTGCTTTGGTAGAGATTAAATCGTTAAAGAAAAAGGTCCACCTTTGTTAGAGTGAGGTGGCCTCTTTAACTAAGTGAGTGGAGACTTCTGATGCACATCAGAAGTTGGGCTATTGAGGCCTTGGAGAGGGCCAATAAGGAAAACTCTACCTTGAAGGGTAAAGTGGGAGAGCTGACCTCCCAAATGGCTAGCTTGATCGAGAAAGTGGAAACGGTCAGATGTGATGTTGAACGTGCTAGCAGTGATGTCGAAAAGTCCTTCATGGCCAACTTCTACTTAACTTAGGCATACCAATGCTTTGGTGCATACTAGAGGAGGTATGCTTATACGGAGGTCTTTGAGTGGCTAGAGGTGCAAAACAAAGGCAGTAACACCTTCGAGTTAAGGGCTGAGTTTCTGGAGAAAGATGTTGTAGGGTCTGAGCCACGGACTCCGGCTGATGGGGCTCAAGTAACTGAACTTGATGGAGATGTTGCTGCTGATGAAGAGGCCCTGATGCCATAGTCCCATTTGTAGGTCCTCACCCCCCACACCCTTAGGCCTTTAGAACTTAAAAGTACTTTTCTATATCAATTTATGCTAAGTGTATTGGTCTCGGCCTATCCATTGTAAACATAATATTTTATTCAATGAAGATTTGCTTTGTTTATTCGGTCGTACTTTAATTTTGCATTGTTAGTACTTCTGCTCGACTTCAATGTGGTTACTAGCTTTAATCAAAACAAATCGCACTTTAACAACAACATTTGGTCTAACTTTAGTTACAAATTAATATCAGACGTACTATTGATGAAGTATGTAATGGAATCAGACCCTCTTAAATACCTTAAGAGGTTGGACCTAATTCATACCTTACTCAACTTTTGTAAGTATAAGTTCAGAATCAGGCTCAAATAATAGGCCAAACGAAGACCCTTAACTACTTTTCATTTTTATTGAACCAGATAATCATAATGTTAAGGTCAAATGTTTTTCGCGAGACCTCAGCAATATCGGACCTTTTCACGCTTCTCGTATATAATGACTTTAAACGTTAAAATTTTGTCCAAGTGTTTGAGGGTCGAGTACTTTAACAGCCCTCAACTTGTAATCATATCAACTTAACATGAGCTAAGGCTATCTTAGTGCTTCAGACTCTCTTCTAATTGTTTTTGTAATCTGAACAAGTACAGACAACTCGTTTTGTTCTCATTTGTATAGGGTCGAATGATCCATCCCGAAGCCCTTGTTATAAATTTATGTTTTCACCTTGACAAGGTCATTTTATTTTCGCGAAAGTATTATTGAGGATTTTGGCCTTTCCGAAGAGAGTTTTGACTCATAATTTAATATAACCAAAGCTTTCTTTTATTGAATTTAAAACTTTTTCTACAAGATGTCTTACTTCATTAATATTACTTGTGCAAGTGCTCTACATTCTATGGATAAAGCTGTGACTTTCCATCCATGTCTTTGATTTGTAGGTTCCAGGTCGAACCTCTTCGCTGAAGCGGTAAGGACCATCCCAGCTGGGGCCAAGGGTTCCTAATTCATGCTCTTTCAATTGTGGGAATACCCTTCGAAGTACCAAGTCGTTCAGACGAAATGACTTTTTCTTCGCTTTAATACTGGATCGTTTTTCTTTGGTACATACCATTTTTGGCCTCAGAATCATCCTTCTTCTCTTCGAAGAGGTGCATCCCACATCTTCTCATCTCATCTTTACTAATTTCATGGAAGTGTATTCGCATTGGAGATGGAAGACCTACTTCAACAAGGCTCATAGCCTCAGCCCCATAGTCCATAGAAAATGAGGTCTCTCCAGTGGCGGTTCGACTTCTTGTTCTGATTGCCTACAGCACCTGGGGTAGCTCATCGACCCAGGCCCTTTAGGAAGCATCTAGCTTCCTCTTCAGAGTGCACTTAATTGTTTTGTTAACAACTTCGACTTGTCCATTGTCCTGGGGATGATGTGGGGAGGAGAAATGTTTCTTAATACCCAACTCCTCACACATATCTCTGACATTCTTGTTATCGAACTGCCTCCCATTTTCTGACACAATTGAATATGGAATTTTGAACTTGCAAATGATGTTCTTTTACAGGAATTTGGAAGTGTTGGCCTCAGTTATCTTGGAAAGTGGTTCGGCTTCCACCCATTTTGTAAAATAATCAATGACGACAATTGCGAAGCCAGAATTTCCTCTTCCTTTAGAAAGAGGTCCAATCGAAAGAATTTTCCATTTCGCAAACGGCTAAGAGCTAGAAACTACACTTAGCTCTTGTGAAGGTTGTCTCTGGATAGTGGCGAAGCATTGGCACTTGTCACATTTTCTAATGAATTGTTGTGTATCATTTTTCAAGGTGGGCCAATAATATCCCTGTCTAAGTACCTTTTGTGCCAAGGACTAACCTCCTATGTGGTTGCCACAAACCACCTCATTGATTTCTCTAAGCACATAGTTTGCATGTTCTCCTTCGATGTACCTCAGCAAGGAAAATGAAAACTCACGTTTGTATAATACCTCATCTTGAAAAACGAAGTGGGCAGCCCTCCTTCCGAGCTTCTGAGCATCTTCCTTCCCAAGGGCAGGGTCCATTCCTTGAGGTAAGATATTAAAGGCTTCATCCAAGGTGGGGTATCTTCAATCCACATTACTATTCCACTTACGTCAGTAGAAGGTCTAGAAAGGTGCTCGATGGGGACTACTGTGAGCAGTTCAGAGTCTTTATTGCTTGCCAATTTTGCTAGTGCATCGGCATGAGCATTCTGGGATCGTGGGATTTGTACCAGTTCAAACCTCTCAAAGGAAGGGATGAAACTCATCACCAACTTCAAGTATGCAGCCGTAGATTTGTCTCTAGCAGAAAAATTTCCGTGAACCTGACTCACCACTAGCTGGGAGTCACTACTAATAATGAGCCCATTTACTTGCATTTCTTTTGCCAATCTTAGGCCAGCTAAAGGGCCTCATATTCTGCTGCATTCTTAGTGTCCTTGAAGCCGAACCTCACAGCACATGTAAGTTTGTGCCCTTCTAAGCTGACCAAGATGATCCCTGTTTCTCCAAAAGACCCATCAACCGAAAGGTTCCACGTTTAGGGTTTGGAGGGTTCCATTTTCTCCTCGACTTCTGGAACATGGGTAAATTCTATCACAAAGCCTACTAGGGCTTGCCCTTTGATGGATGCCCTTGGTCTGAAAGTGATGTCGAACTCAATAAGTTCCATACCCTATTTAAATAACCTCTCTAAAGCATTTGGCTTCTGAAGCACTTGCTTGAGGGGATAATTTGTCAATACATGAATGTTGTGGGTCTGGAAATATGGCCTCAACTTTTTAGACGTTACCAATGATAGGGCAAACTTCTCCATGTCTGGATACTAAATCTGTAATACTAAAAGTGCTTTACTAACATAATAAACTGACAGCTAGTGGTTATTTTCCTCCATGATCAGGACTGAGCTCAAAGCCTCAGAAGTTAATGCTAAATATAGATGCGGTACCTTGTGATCCCTCGATTTGGAGAGAAGGTGTGCCTAACCCAAGTGCTTTTTCAGCTCTTGTAAAACTACTTCACATTCTTCTGTCCACTAGAACTTATTTCCTCCTTTTAAGATCTTGAATGAGGGTAAGCACTTATCTGTTGCCTTAGAAATGAAACGGTTTAAGGCTGCAACTCACTCAGTGAGGTTTTGCACTTCTTTTGGCTTTTGCGAGGACCTCATTTCGATCAAAGCTTTGACCTTTTTTGGGTTCGCTTCAATGCCTCTTTGGTTAACGATGTAACACATGAACTTGCCGATGATACCCCAAAGGCGCATTTCAATTGATTAAGCTTCATTTGGTACCTTCATAAAAGTTGGAATGTTTCATCGAGGTGGGCAACGTGATCTCTTCTCTTCAAACTATTAACCAACATGTCATCTTCGTAGACCTCCAAGGTCCTCCCAATAAGGTCGGCAAACATCTTTTTCACAAGTCTTTGGTAGGTTGCCCAGGCATTTTTCAGGCCCGAAAGGCATTGCCCTGTAACAATAAAGACATTTATTTGTGATAAAGAAGGTATGCTCCTCGTCTATCGAAAACATGGGGATCTGGTTGTACCCCAAATAGGCATCCATGAAGCTAAGGAGCTCATACCCAGCAATTGACTCCATGAGTTTATCTATTCTGGGAAGTGGAAAGCTATCATGTGGGCAAGCTTAGTTCAAATTTGAAAAGTCTATGCATACCCTCCACTTTCTACTGTGTTTTTTCATCATTACTGGGTTTGAGACCCACTTCAGGTATATAGATTCCCGTATGAACCCATTATCAATCAACTTCTTGATCTTGTCTTTTAGGGTCTCATATCTTTCCAAGTTGAGGGGCACTTCTCTTTTGCCTATGTGCCGTAGCCTTTGGATCTATGTTCAAGTGGTAGCAACTTACCTTTGGGTCAATACCTACCTTGTCGCCATGCTTCCAAGAAAAAACGTCGAGGTTCTTAAGTAAGAAGTTCTTCAACTCCTCCTTCATTTACAGGGGTAAGTTACTTTCCACCTGCAAGCGTCTTGATGGATCCATTTGGTCTGTTGGGAAGGTCTCCAACTCTTTCATAGGTGCTGCCTAAGGTTTGCAATCAATGATGCAAGGGTCCAGCTCCTCCAAGCAATCTGCTTCTCCAGCAATTGTCTCTTCTTCAAGGGCTTGTATGGTACCAATGACGTCTCCTTCTTCAAGTACCTCGTCCATGACGACATCTTTCCCTTGTTTAGGGGTACTCTGTTGTTTAAGAGGTCGCTCATGTCAACGTTGGTGACAATAATGTTGACGGCTCTTGGATTCGCTTTCCTTAGGGAGTTTGAGTAGCATTCTCTAGCTCCTCGTTGGTCATCTCGGATCGTGGCGATGCCATTTTCAGTAGGAAACTTCATGCATAAGTGACGACTACCCATAACTCCTTCAGCGCGGGTTTCTCAAGTACCCCATGATAAGCAGATCGATTATCAACCACCAGGAAATCCATAAAGTGGCGAGCAATTAAAGGTTCGGACCCATCTCTATTGCTAGAGTAATTTTGCATCTTGGGATAATGTATCTCCCGTAAAACCAAGGGAAACTCATAGGGGTCAGTTCGTGGTCAACTTTCATTTTGTCAAAAGTGGTCCCAAAGATAATATTGACCGAGCTCCCATTATCCAGCAACATTCTTTTCAGGCATTTGCGAGTCACGACAAACCTTATCACTAAGGCGTCACAATGTGGATAATGTATTCCCACCTATCCTCCTCCGTTAATGTAATTGGTGGGATTGCCCTTTCGGTTGAAGAATGGTTGACTATGTAACTCGCCATGGGAGGATAACTCGTTTCCCTAGCATAATTTCTTTGCGAATTCCTAAATTTTCCCCAAACATACGGGTCTCCAAAGATTGTGTCGATCTTTCTAATAGGTTCATGTTCGTTGTTAGGTGGGGGATTTATTCTTTGCATTTGACCCTCTCTAGGCCTTTCAGTGTCATTTTCCCTCCCTATTAGAGGGTTGTTCCGGTTGGGTAAACGTTGTTCATTGTTCCCAGGCTATTGGTTTTACATGTATGGAGCACTTCTTGGGAGGGCATCTTTCCCTTACTTGACTTTGATTTCGGGAATGTTTTACGATGTCTCAACAGTTCTCTGTACGATGGCCATGGGACAGATGGTAAATGCAATAATTGGGCGCTCCATCCATATTTCTACGTTCAGCGCCTCGTCCCTTTTGGGGGTGCCTCGAGTAGGGATGACGCTGATGCATTTCAGCATCAGGATTGACCTCATCATAAGCTAAGATAAGTACAGCATTGATTGTTGTGGCAGCAAGCTCTTGCCCATGATTCAAGGGTGTTTGGTGGTCCATCAAATGGGAAGTATGGTCTTTTTTCCTTTGCATTTGAAGAGGTAGGAGACCGTGGCTGGCACTATTCTTATAATCCTTCAATTCTTCATTGAGGAGTTCGCGCATTATCATTTCTAGTAGGGCGTCATAGGTAGTTAGGTTTTTATTCTGCAAATCCCTCCAGAAGAGGAAGTTCATGTCCAATCCTCCTCTTAGAGCAGTCAATACTTCTTTATCCGTGACTTGCACACAGTAAGTCATTTCATCTGTGAAGCGTGCAAGAAGTTTTTCGATGTCTTGCCCCTTTGCTGTCATATATCTTGCAATCATTGGATAGGTCTCTCCCCTTCTTTACTTGTTGTAAGCATTTCAAGAATGTCTTTTGAGGTCAGTCCAACTTCAGATGCTTCCTTCCTGTAACCTCGTGTACCATAATTTAGCGCCTCCACTTAAAGTTAAGTGAAAATCTCTACACTTCATTGCTGGGGTGGCCTCTTTCAAATTCATATGGGTTTTGTAGTTGTTGATATATTTCGCGGGGTTACCTCTCCCATCATACTTGGGAATTTTGGGGAGAGTGAAGTGATTCAGCATGGGAACATTTCTTATGGCCTCTAAGAAAGGCGAATTCTCATCATCATCATCCAGGACGCATGATCTCTAAGGCTCATCAGAGTCCTCATCCTCCCCTTGGTGGGTCTGAAGAGGTGGTTGAGAAGGTCATGCTTCATTCCTGGCTTAGTCCCTTCTCTCATGACTATTTCTAGAAGTGCGAACTTGAGGCTCTCCTGGGAAAGTTGGTTGTTGTCCTTTATATTGGCGAGGCTCATGTTGCCTATTCATAGGTATTAGAAGAGAAGGATGAGCTTACCTATTTATAGGTAATTGGGATGAATGATACTGTTTATTTCTAGGCAGCTCCAGACTTATCCTATCGAAGACGCTGACCGACCTTTGTGGTCTGTCTTCTGGCTCGTAGTTCGGAGGAAAATTGAATAAAGCTTCGTATAGCCTTTCCAAAGCACAATTGGTTGATGTATCCTCTTCGACCTCTCTCTCCTATGGAGCCTCCATCCTGTTATAATAGTGTCCAACCATTTGACTTTGGACTTCTTCCTCTTCCTTGTAATATTCTTGAGGATTACGGAATGCATTTTCTGGAGCTGCATATGGAAGAATGTGATATCCTCATCGTCCCTGCATGTTCATCAGCATTTCTTACATGGCCAAGTTTTGCTGAGTTATGTTCCTCATATTGGCTGCCTAGTAAGCCTAGTTGTGACCCTGTCCCCACCTCTAGACCCTCATCATCTTCGTGCTGGAGGTCGTGGACAATCAATTGGGGCAGCTCGTGAAGGTTCCCCTTATTCCCTTGTCCTTCTAAGGGCACTTTCATCATTCGAACTCATCTTTCTCCAAAACACTTAGTGTAGAACTTTCCCTTTCTTCAAGGGTTTAGGTTTCTAATAGCTCCTTTTTCAAAGAATTCCTTTTCTAAGGGTTAGAACTCTTTCAACCAAACTTCAATCAGTAGCCTAGCCTTTTCTCCATGTGTTTTCGTGGATAACCATATAGTTTTCTACAAGCAGCGCCAATCTGTTGACCTAAAAAAATGAACTCAATAGATGTCGAGCCCACTCTTACCATGTCAAGTACGATCTCGACGCATTCTTACCGGATTAAGTACAGTAATCAACTCGAAATTGACGCAAGAGGCATTTTCTGGCAAGAGACGAAAACTTTCAGACTCGGGCCATATGATTTGAGAGTAACCGCACTATCAACGATTGCCAAGCAGAATCAACCAAGAATAAATCTCTCTTTTTGTTTGAAGGAATATGTGGAAGGATAGATAAAGAGGGGTGAATTTGTGTTGGAATCATAATATCTTCCTCCGGGTTTGTATTCAACAAATATATCCCAAACAATTGATTGAAAGCTTACTAAGTATTTTCTCCCAGGAATGTCTTGAAGGTTTTCAGTATATAAGTATTCTCTTTCTTGATTACAAAGATACCAACCTCGATTTCTTACAAGGAGAGGCTATTTATACTAACATGGACGACATGGTGATTGTTGGATCAAAACCACATGGCTAGATCTCCTACACTAAATCCTCACATCACTGTCTATTCCTATCATTAATATTGACAAGGGGTCAGCCATTCTATATTGTAGACTAACATGCTTTATTACAGACGTCACATCAATCATTTCAAGGATCTTCCAATATTCAGTGTGGGTTAGCATCGTCTTAAGGACTTTTGGCGCTTTAGAGCTTCGGAGGACTTGCAAGAACTTCAGCTTCTAGCTTCAACACTTCGTATGGGAGGAAGGGGTTCGTCATCAGCCTCGGACTTCCAGTTACAAGACTTTAGATAAATATTTCTTCTATCATTTTGGCTTTATTGACCTTCCCCTAACTTCCTGGCTGACTCCCTGCCAATGTGGCTTTATTGTCCACGTGGCAATCTCTCCTAGAGCCTCGGAGACGAGGGGAAACATATGTTCTAGTGGAACTGCGAGTTGACTTCCCCCTCCCCCCCAATTTTTTGACACGATCAATTCGAGTGGAAACCAATTGAAAGAAATTGATTTTTTTTACGTGTTTATTTTGACTTTTTTTGCGGTTGAAAGAGGGTATTTTGTTGAAAGATTCTTAATATGTAATTTTACGTTTTTTTTTTTGAATTAATTAACATAGATCGTTTCATTTTTGTGGTTTATGGATTTGAAGGTCGGGATTCGGAGTTGAAAATGGAAACTGGAGCTGTTCCAGCCAAGGATCTGCCGATGAAGATGATGTGCCTGGATTTTTGGGGAAGAAGAAAGGGTGGGATGGGATATGGTGGAAAATTAGATTTTAAATATTTAGGATTATAGATGACATATAAAAAATTTGAATTTAATTTTTAAAAATATAAAAAACTTGGACACTGAAATTGCAATTATTCATTTTTAATTTTAGCATTTTTTTTTACCGTTTTAAACAAAAAAATCTAACGGATCTTGAAAGTATGGGGTTTGCACACAAAAGGTTTGAAATATAGAGGTTTTCTACGATTTTCAAAAGGTATGGGGTATAGCAAATGAAAACTTTTTTTTGAGGATTTTTTTTGCTATTAATCCATTAATTAACTAATGTGTAGTACTATATTCATGAATCTCTCGTAAGTCATCGTTCATAAATCAAAGGCAGCTGAATCTATATATATCATCATCAAGTTTTAAAGAAAATCACTCAAAGAAAGCCACAAAAAAAATTTCTTGAACCTACTATTTTATGGGAATGGATTGAAACTGTACAAGTTCTGTAGAAATGTTGGAAGGTCTTACATTGACAGATCGATTTGATTATCAAAATATCAAAGAAATGAGCACCCAAAATGTGCAAAACATGTTCAAATTTAACACAAAAGGGGTGTAGAGTGCATTCAAATTTGTAGCAATATTGATGCATATCCTTAATCTTGTTCTACAATGGAATAAGTATTCCTAATTCAAACCCTGCAGTACCCCTAAAACCACCATACTCACACTCGATCGTAAAGTTGAGATCAAATAATAGAGCAATGCAAATCCAACAAAGCAAAACAAATATTCCCACAAAAAAACTCATTATTGAAAATATTTATATGAACAACAAAATAATTTATTTATATAATTTCTCAAACTATCAACCCTCAGTGACTCTAGGTATCTTACATGACCGTAAAGTATAGTTTTTCAAATTAGAAAATAAATAAATAAAGCATGCACACAATATAGCAACTAATAGAAATTTATGAAAATGCTTTATTTAAAAAAAAAAAGATTAATCTAGAAATTGTGGCATCTGTAAAAGTCATCAAAAACTAATAGAAATCTAGATATAAATAAAAATCAATTAATTTTCGCTTCAATCATATATAAAATAAATATCAATAAAACAGAATAGGAAAATCAGCAAAAATCCAAAAATCCAAGCAATTTAACTTTAAATGCATACGATATTGTTATTTGATTTACGATATCATTGTTGAAAAAATCTCATTGTTTGGAGCAAGAGTGAACGTCGAGTATAAAATGGTCAAATTTTGTAGAAGTTGTGAATTTAAGAGGAGGTCTAGGTTTTGATTTTGCAGGACATTGAAAATTCTGAACGTAATTTGTGATTTTCCTTTCTTTCTTTCTTTTCTTTAAAAAAAAAAGAAAGAAATGAAACAAAAATTTATTTTTGGGCCCCCTAAAGAGCTGGGGGAGGCCTCTTAGGATTCTCCTCTGGTCCGACTATATTCTTGAAGTCACTTTTTTTGGTAGAACTTATACAAATTAGCTTTAGGAACAATACATAACTCCTAGTTTTAAAGATCACATTTCTTAAATAAAAAACTAATTAAGACATTTCAAAAATCAGGTGGTAAATAAATTTATTAAATATTAAAATATAATATAATA
>CAIGRF010389430.1:4414-19246 GCA_903798235.1 Fraxinus ornus | reverse complement strand
AACACATGTTACTATAATATGTATTTTATATATAATAATAATAATAATTTATTTAGTACCTGATTTTTAAATAAAAATTTTAGCAATTTGATTTTTGATAATGAAATGTTAAATCCCTCTTTTCGCGGAATTTTCTCATAAGCATTCGCCTAATTAACGGATTGAGATTTTGGAGTTTCAATGCCCAAAACCTATCATTCTTTGTAAATCAATATTCACTTTATAAGTTAAAAAAATACTAAATAAGTTTTAAAAAAAAATACTAAATAAGTAATTTTTAAAAACTATTCATAAGTTACTAACTTATTTACGATGATTTAATCAAAAAAAATAAAAATAAAAATATTTATAATGATAAAAACATATCTTTTAGTAATATTTTATGAAAGAGAAGAGTGAGGACTTAGCATCACCATTATCAAATCCGTCGAATATAGAATAGGCTACAGCCAATAATTTCGTTTGGGCCAAAGAAAAATACGTTGAGGGTACGGAATAGAGAGAGTTTAGAAGCACAAATTGTGGGGAAAGTCATGGTGTTACCACCATATACCCGCTAAAGAATGAAAATCAAAGAAATTTGTTATCTAAATCAATTACTGCATTATATTTCAACTTCACGAATTTACCAAAAGTCATGGTGTGTTTGCTAAAACACTTTTATTTTATTTTATTTTTTTCGTTTTTCGTTTTTCCGCCTTGATTACTGTGCATTTTGGAGCATTCTTCTTCGAAATGTTGCAACTTAGTAAAATTTGAACATATTGAAACTACATAACAAATTCGTAATTTACATTCGAAAGTGTTCAAAAAAATAACTTTGACCTAATTAATTGCTCGAGATTTTGAAGTTTCGAAAGCAAATGGACCAACGACATTGTATTTGGACTTTATGGATTTACAAAAAGTGCAATGACTATATTCTACACTACAAATTACCAATGATACCAAAAATAGTGAAAATTAATGTAATGAATTGCATACTTTTCAACAAATTCCCAATTAGATACTATGTTCATCCCATAAAGATACGTTTGCGTTCATTTTTATCTAGATTAAGAAAATATAATTAGTATAATTGGAAATATAAATGTATTTTACATTTTTTTCTAATATATCCCTACATTAAATAAATTAGATATAGACTTGTTAAGAAATTAAGAAATCAAATATACTCTCAACATGAAAAATAGTCTATATAATTTGAGACAGACGAAAAGGAAAAACAAACATATATCTATGGGACGGAAGGAATACCACATTTGCTTCACGATTGTTCATTTCAACTTGTTAGTAATTAATGTACTTAAATAAATGTTTTATCCAATGAATGTATTGTATAGTAGAGAATATGTAGTATTGTCAAAACTCAAAAGTCTACTTTTATATGGCTGTGAACAAAAATAAAGTTTTTGTACGAGAAAATATTGAAGGTGAGTTTCAGGATCTTTCTCCATCTCTGCAACTTTTAATTTTCATCTTTATTTTTCGCCGCATCATTGGTATCTTTGATCCTGCGTTTCTTAGAAATTTATTGTTGAGTACTTAAGTTATAAAGGGCCAACAGAATCTAGTATCACTGCTTTAAGGTGCAGCAAACATCTGGGTCTAAAACTAAAAGAAAAACAGGGTTCTGTGAAGAAAATCATTGCCAAGTGGTAAAGTCCAGCAGCATTTGTTCCCATTTTTTATTAACAAAACTATGATTTTTGGGCGCGTAAAGATGAAGACTCATCTCAGAGCCAGATCTTTTAGGGACCGATGCCCCCCCCATGAAATAAAATGGTTTATTAGCACAAAATGTCCCTACATTTGACAGTTGGTGTGCAAAACTTCGCAACGTTTCATTTTTTTGTATTTTCGCCCATATTTCAACGTTTTAGTGTGAAAAACGTCCTTCCGTCCATATACCGTGAGATTTTCCGTTAAATGCTTACCTGGACTCATTTTAATTTGAAACTCCAAGGGTAAAATGGTCATTCCACTTCACAAACCTCTTCCCGCCATCATCCAAAGGTCGTGCATACTCAGTGATAACAGCAGCAAAACGAATGAATTTCCAAATTCCAGCGTTGTCAAATTATCTGAATTTCAAGCTTATCATGTCCAGTAGAATTCACCAAATTCTCATCTTTTCAGGTGATTTGAATTTGAATCTTCTCAAACTCACCGCAGTAGAAATCACCTAATTCCTCCTCCTATTCTGTCTCGGTTCTTCCACATATTCTTGGACGTTAAACCGCTTATCATCACAAAACTTCCCTACGTTTGACAGTTCGTGTGCAAAACGTCCCAACGTTTCAGTTTTTTTGCATTTTCGCACATGCTTCAACGTTTTAGTGTGGAAAACGTCCTTCCGTCCATATACCGTGAGATTTTCCGTTAAATGCTTACCTGGACTCATTTTAATTTGAAACTCCAAGGATAAAATGGTCATGCCACTTCACAAACCTCTTCCCGCTATCATCCAAGGGTCGTGCATACTCAGTAATAACAGCAGCAAAACGAATGAATTTCCAAATTCCAGCATTGTCAAATTATCTGAATTTCAAGCTTATCATGTCCAGTAGAATTCACCAAATTCTCATCTTTTCAGATGATCTGAATTTGAATCTTCTCAAACTCAACGCAACACAGTTGAATTCACCTAATTCCTCTTCTCTTCTGTCTCGGCTCTTCCACATATTCTTGGACGCAGTCCATGCATATGGAGTAATAAACAGGTTCTTCAAAAAATGAAAAAAAAAATCGTTTCGTTTTATGAAACGCTGACATCGTTGTTCGTTTTTACTCCAAAAAATGTACATCAGAACAGGAAGCTGTCAATCTATTTTTACCCAATTTTGAACGTGTGAAAAAGTCCCTACGTTATAAAACATTTTGCGTAAAACATCCCAACATTAAAACATATAGTGCGCATAACGTCCCCAAGTTTGACAATATGTGCACATAACGTCCCTATGTTCAGACATGTTGTGTAAATAACGTCCCTACATTTGGAGAATCTGTAAAAAAAGTCCATGATATATCCTGTAAGCTTCACCCATTCACAGCAACACATACACCGAAATCAACTGCAGCAACTCAAACACCAATAACCACATCAACCCAGAACCAATCAACCACACTAATCAACCATGGCAAACTGAACAAACAGATCAAACTAAAAATTTAAAGCAGAAACGGAATTTAACAAACAAAAAAAAATTGAACAAAAAGTGCAATACAATTGGCAGACTTTAGCCGCACCAGTTTAGGCTAAACTGAACAGAATTAAACATTTACAATTTAACCACTTCCTTAAATTACAAAAATTACCAAATTCCCCCCCAATAAAAAGAAGAAGAAGTTGTAGACGGAGAACATATTAACGTGGAAAATGTGTCCCTAATTGTCTGCTGGTGGTGGTGGCGCCCCTTTACAGCTCCTCCTATTGTGCCCTGGTTCACCGCATTTTTGACATGTCTGAGTTCAGCCTGCTCTCTTCCCTGCATTGGACATGCCTGCTAAAGTTGTCTTAGAGGGGATTTCCTGTTGCGAAGACTTTCTCGACCTCTTCCCCTGACTTGAAGACTCTACCTCATTCGGCTCTTTTCTCCTGTTCTTTTTTGGCCTTCCAGCCTTTTTCGTGTAAACATGTGGTCTAAGTTGGTTGAGCCCTGGACTAGGCCATGAGTTCGGACCTGTGATGGGTGAAATTGAAGGCATATACATCATCAAGTAGGAATCATTTTTGTAGATGGCATGTACATAATCAACTACACAGAGACCTCTAGATACCACCGAGGCAATTACATGGCAACAAGGGATTCCTGATAATTGCCAAGCACGACATGTACAAGTCCTACCCCTGAGGTCAACAGCATGCTGTACAATGCCTGCATTGTGCCGAACTTGGAACTTCTCATTCCCCGCATATTCAGCCCACTCAAACCTTGACAGTGTACTGTGCTTATCAAGAATTTTTTGGATTCTAGGGCCTATTGCTGATGTCCAGGTATCAGCTGCCTCTCTACGAGCTATAATTCTCTTCATCAAGTATATCCTAATCTCCTCAAGCATGGTCAGAATGGGCTTCTCTCTTGCACTCACAATTGTGCTATTGAATGATTCACACAAATTGTTTAAAAGCATGTCACACTGAGTCCACTCTCTGAAGTGGGATTTACTCCAATGGGATGCTGGTTTTGGTTCAAGCCAACCATATGCAGCCGGGTCAAGATCCAACATCTTCTGCATGTGCTCAAGCCACTGTGGCACAGTAGTGGCTCTGGCTGCATCCCACAGACAATGCTTTAAAGCCAATCCCTTATGCAACATACTGAAATTATTGTACAAATGTCTAACACATGTTCTGTGCTCCGAACCCTCAAACAAAGCCTCAATCGCATTAATTAACCCCTTTTGCTTATCTGAAATGAATGTCCAATACATGGCATTATGTATATGCAAGTCATCTTTCAACAACTCCAAAAACCATCTCCAATTCTCTCCATTCTCAACCTCAACAACTGCATATGCTACTGGATACATGCCGTTATTAGCATCCACACTGACTGCAGATAACAACTGCGGACTACCCACTCTGCTCTGTCTTCAGAAAACAACCATCTAAACCAATCACTCTTCTACACTTCCTACTGAAACCCTTCTTCAAAGCTCCAAGGCAAATATACAAACGTCTGAATTCTCCAGTAACACCCTCAATGAAAGCAGACATCCCACTATTTGTCCACTTCAACTCCTCACAGTAATCCTACAGTACTTTGTAATGATCCACCACAGTCCCCCTTATCTTTTCAAGTGTTTTCTCCTTTGTTCTATACACTTGCCAATGTGATATATCACACAAACCATCCCTTTTAACCCTCTCCATGAACGTGTTCATCGATATATTTGGTTCAGACCTCCAATTAGATAAGTATCTATCTACTAAATAAGTAGAGCTTACTCTAAAATCCTTGTACACCATGGGGTACGTATGCTCCTCAACATATGTTTTGATCACAAGTTGTCCGTTTATGCTCCTTGGTGGCATACAACACCCAGGGACAGTCTCCCTTATACTTCGCTCTCACCCTCCACCCATCGTCTTTCTTGAACGTAATCTCTCTATTGCTTCTAACTGAATACGGATGGCAGACTTCAACAAAGCTTTGGAATCAAACACCAACCCTAACAATTAGAAAATGGAATATCAGTCCTTGAATAGAATGGTTAATATAAGGTTAATAGAAAGGTAAAGATTGTGTTGAACTTACCTTGTCTAAAGTTTGGATCTTCCATATCAGTCCTTGAATTGAATGCATCAGTCGAAGCCCTTCTTCTTGAAGTTTTATCGTCCTCATCTGTACTATGAATGCTTCGCAACTCGTCCGAGTCCCCATAGTCGGTATCTGAACCCCTAACCTGATGTTCATCCTCCACACCGAATCCAAAATAAAAATTAACTATTTCATTCTCGATTTCAACATTACCCGCCGGCTGATCCTCAGTCTCGTAATCAGATTCTACCAACCCTTCAACCTCATCTCCCCTAATTTGCTCATCGTTACGAGCTTCAACCTCAACTTCATCATCTTTACCACCCATATCACCCACATCTTCAACACCCATATCACCCATATCTTCAACACCCATATCACCACCCATATCAACCAAATCTTCAACACCCATATCAAAAAATCATCTGACCAATCAATTTCAGGCTCTCCACCCTCGTTCTCTTCCACATAAGGTATGTAACAACCTTCAACTGTTTGTGGTTCATTGCATTGAGTGTCAACCTCGGAGATCGATGCATGCAATGGCAATGCATGCAATTGCGATGGGGCTACAACATATATATGCACTACTGAATGCCCATCTCTATCCTTAAGCATTTCTTTGATATCATTCTCACTCTCCAATCTCCTCAACCCCTGACCTAAACTCATTCTTCATTTTTTATAGTAAAACTCCAACTTCACATCATGACCAATCGTATTTAAGAACTTCATTAGTTAGATTTCGTAAACAGTGAGGCATGGAAGAAATCGAAGAAAATCGCTAAACCATGTTCGTATGTCAAATTGTTTGGCTTGACATAGAAATTGCCTCCATGATGCAATGCAATTCAACAGTTAAGCAGCCATAATTTGCACATGAATGCAAAAATATTTGGAGATGAGGGAATAAACAGTGAAAGGTGGTATGGAAACAACGTAATGTACACTGATCAAATCCGAAAAATAATGGAATGCACATCACACAATGATCAAAACCCTACCAAAACTACATAAATTTCAAGTCTCAACACTGTTATGCAAATTGCAGATGAATTTCTACAAATCCCCAAAAATAACCCTCACGGTGTTGAAGGTGTTTCTCCAAATCCCATTTCTCTAGAGTTCCAAAGTGTAATTTCAAAGAACATCATACGGAGAAGGCATTTTCGTTCTTACCGTATTTTGGTGTACCGTCGTTAGCTTCTCTGATAAACTGAGGAGGCATTTTCATTCGACAAAATTTCATGTGAAAAACAAGAATATACTCCATCAAAAACAACAAGTATGCCTCGACTACTCGAATTTTGAAATTTCGAACTGAGAAATCAAAAAAATAACAAACGAACAGTGAACTAAAACTCAGTTCCCCATCCACTGTGTGCATATACTATCCTCCGACGGGAGGAGATATTTTGGGTTGATTCGAGAAGATGACAAAGAAAGTAGGAGCTCGAAGGGACGTGCATAGTGGAGAAGAATGGAATGGAAGATGAACCGTCAACCGTGCATGTTATGGAGAAGGAAGAGGTTTGTGAAGTGGCCTAACCATTTTATCCTTGGAGTTTCAAATTAAAATGAGTCCATGTAAGCATTTAATGGAAAATCTCACAGTATATGGACGGAAGGATGTTTTCCACACTGAAACATTGAAATAGGGGCGAAAATGCAAAAAAAAATGAAATGATGTAACGTTTTACACACTAATTGTCAAATGTTGGGACGTTTTGTGCTAATAAGCCGAAATAAAATCAACCTAATCTTCAATGCACTGAGGCAAGAAGTAGATGCCCTGACGGAAGAAGCCGCGGCGCTTCGAGTCTCCGACGCTTCGTGACCTCCGACATCCGTCCTCCAGGCTCCAGCAGGTACAACCCTATTTAGTGCGTATTGCCTTACCCTTATTCTTATTTCTTATTGGCTGTATAATGATAATTGCTACTTGGTCAAGAATCAGGATATATTTGCAGGCCCATCACATGTGATGTTAGGGTTCAAATTTGCAAAATTTTCTTCTATGTTACATAGTGATGATTATTGATTTTGGATAAAAGAGAAGGATTGCTGTAAGTGACTATTATTGTAAAATTGTCACAATTTTATATGAAGAATTTTAACTCTAAATGATAAAGCAAAAGTTTATTGGGAATCCGAAAACAAAGACAATGCTTTCGATTGTCTTTAAAAGTAAGTTAAATTTTCCTTTTTTTAAGTTACTAGTGTGGTCAAACCCACAAAAACAGAGATAATAGTATGGACTATGGAGAAAAAGAGTACATGAAACATATGATAATTGAGAAATACAAATTAGCTAGCCTTTCATCAGAATTGCAAAACAACTTAAATTGAGAGAGCTGAAGTATACAAAAACAACAAAATTAAGCAATCAGAATTATAAAGAGTATTGCCTATTTGCGTTATTGGATGTATAATGATGATTGTCATTATTAGAAGTGGTATAGTTAAGTATTTGACATTTATTAGAAGGACGGATCCTTAACAACTCAGACAAAAAAAGAGGGGAGAAGAAATTAGCTTTATTCAGTGTGAATGCATGATTATCAATTTATGCTTTCCTTGTACAGTTTGATGCATTCGTAAAAGAACACCGCAAAAGCAGCCGGGAACTGAAACGAGGAACAAAAGCTTGTTGGGACTTCTTTCATGGGCAAGGGTATCGACCTCAAAATGTGTCCGAACCTATATATGTTAATGTACCTGTAACAAGTTGAGCACCCAGTACAATGCAGTACAAGGTCTCAAATCATTCTGCATCGTAAAATAAATGCACCACGTGACAAGCTAACAAAACTCACATATAGCATAAGGGCGTGACGACCCGGTTCTTTGCTTGCTGAGGTGAACTCAGCCTAATGACTACTCATCCGATCCCCTTTGCAGAGGTCCCCATACGAGCTCCATTGGCGAGGCGACTAGCCAACCAACCACAGACCTTATGAAATGATTGACATGACAACACACTGCCAGCGCCACCTCTGCATACATACGCAGTCAAATCCTTAGCACATCAATAAGGATATGGAGATCCCAACATTAATGGCTTATTGATTGATACTAATAGGAGGCGTTGGATCTACTACCATCAGACGGACCCCAGTCACTTAAGATTCCATATAAAAACCTACACTCCGCATGTTAAGGGGTAATGCAAGTTTGCACATTCAAAGTAAATCTTGACTCTCTCTACTACACTCCATGGCCGAAGTTGGAAGGTTGATTTAAAATGACAGTTGTTTATCCATATCCTTGTTCCTGTTACCCCTATTACTTTTGGAATCTTAGTGGCCTTTCATTACATGTTATGTCAAGATTTCATTGAAGTTGCTCAAGAAAGGAGCACAGACCCACATACTGAAACTGTAAGCAATTAAGAATACATTTGTTCTATTCCCTGTTTTTTGATAAATAACCCAAAGTACATAAAAACCCAAATAATCCAACTTCTGAGTTGCAAAGTTGTCACTTCATAATCAAAAATCCTTGTTTATGCCATAAGTTTCATTTTCCTTCTTTTCTCAACTTCTTTCACATTCAAAGTAAATCTTGACTCTCTCTACTACACTCCATGGCCGAAGTTGGAAGGTTGATTTAAAATGACAGTTGTTTATCCATATCCTTGTTCCTATTACCCCTGTTACTTTTGGAATCTTAGTGGCCTTTCATTACATGTTATGTCAAGATTTCATTGAAGTTGCTCAAGAAAGGGGCACAGACCCACATACTGAAACTGTAAGCAATTAAGAATACATTTGTTCTATTCCCTGTTTTTTGATAAATAACCCAAAGTACATAAAAACCCAAATAATCCATCTTCTGAGTTGCAAAGTTGTCACTTCACAATCAAAATCCTTGTTTATGCCATAAGTTTCCTTTTCCTTCTTTTCTCAACTTCTTTTGTATTGAATAATTTCAAATTCTTGTTCTTTACATATTTTTCAATCTCACTCTTTTCTCTCTGCCTCTGATTGATATTTATAATCTGCCTCCCTGCTTCTTTATCTCCAGTCTAATGAGTATTGCCTATTTACGTTATTGGATGTATAATGATAGACCAATGCTTAATTGTTGAATATAATTTAGTTCTGTAAGACTCTTTTAAAAGAATAAGTGGATTGTCTGCTATGGCTTAGGGGCCCAAATTTTGAAGTTCGCTTCAGGCACGAAACACAAGTACGGCCTTGACTTATCTTTATTTGTAGATCTTTGGGATTTTGATATTAGGGATATCAAGCTTAAAAAAGGAGATAGGCTATCAATTGGAAGGAAGCGGCAGCAGCTAAAAGAAGATAGACAAAGTATCGGAAGTTAACAAAGCTGCTGAATTGGAAAACCAGCCAGCAATTGATTTGAGGAGTCAGCAACACAGTCAGCAGTGGAAGGAAGCCAAGACACATCAGCAATTGGCAACAACCCAGCAACAACGGAATAAAAATTCTCTAGAAGAAGAGGAATAATTATGTAGTAATTTGGGAATTTGTTGTATTTTCTGTTATGTGTATTGCATGTAAATATATTCTTCTAGAATAGCCTATAGCCTCTATATGTACACCGACCATTTGTACAGTTTTGTAAAGAGTGATTCAATACAATTTTATTTCATTTTGCCTTCATCTCATCTATATTTTTGAAATGATATCAGAGCTATTGGAAGTTAACAAAGCTGCTGAATTGAAAAACCAGCAAGCAATTGATTTGAGGAGCCAGCAACACAGTCAACAGTAGAAGAAGATGTGTATGATTCCTCCTGGTTACTTCAAAAGTGACACCAAGAAGAAAGTTTGTAAGCTCAAAAGGAGTTTGTATGGTTTGAAGCAAGCATCACACCAATGTTATGCCAAACTTTCCAAATTTATTATTGAACAAGGATATGTTCACTCAAGGGCAGATTGCAGTTTATTCACTAAGAGTAATGATGCTTCTTTTACTGATGTCCTAGTGTATATTGATGATATAATTGTGGCTGAAAATTGAATTGATGTGATTAACCACCTCAAAACTTCTCTTCATGACAAGTTTAGGATCAAGGGTCTTGGTAAACTAAAGTACTTCCTTGGCATGGAGGTGGCAGGTCTGTAGAAGGCATTTGTATATGCCAAAGGAAGTATGCTCATATTTTGAATGATTCAGGGACAATTGGTTCAGCACCTGCAAAGATACCATTGGACCAAAGTGTGAAGTCGATCAAAGATAAAGAAGAACTACTCCTTGAATCAGCGCTTTATAGAAGATTGGAAACAAGACTATTATGGGATTTTAACAAGATAGCTCGATGGCTCCATTTGACAATTCTAGCCGAAAGTTTAAGTAACGAATGATGTTGTTTAACCGTTTAGAAAACAAAGTTACATGAGGTGTTCTTCGTGGTTTCTTAGTATTGGGTTTGTGGAAAATATATGCAAAAGAAAAGAGTTGATTATTTTTTTATTTGTGGTTTCGATTGCGGACAGTTTTTGCATTACTGTGTTTTTGATGTATGAGTTTTTCTTTTGTTAAGAAACCATTTCTTTTTTCTTAAATACCATATTAATTTTCATATTTGTTAACGTGAGCCTTCAATAAATTAAATATTAAAAGCTCAAATTATCTTGTGTTCGTTTGTGGCTTCATAAAGTCGTCCTTTTTGCGTACTAGAATTTTATGACCGTCAAAGAAATAGAGATTTGTTGGTAGCTTGTTTGTAGATAATTGAAGAAACGATAGAATTTGTACAATTTCTTTTTTGACCGATTTTATATTTAAACGGTTATTTAATTTAATTTTCAATCTTGTTATATAGATATTGATGCTATCAATTAAAAAAAATTAAGGACATTGTTGAAAAAAGAAAAAAAATATATATAAGAGCAAATTTTCATCAAGCCGTCCCTAACATTTTTTACATCACATTCTTTATTAAATTTTCATTAATTAACGTATCTTTGTCCCTAATGACGATTTCCTTTAAAAAGAACTGACAAAGTATTTGCACCTCGTTTCAAAGCTTGCTAACATAATATTTGAATAGAAATCGTCATTGAAAACACGGTATATACATTAATTAATTTAATTGTATGGATAAGAATGGGACAAAAAAATTTGGGACATAAGTTTGAAAGTGAGTAAAGATTGAAAATTTTCATTGCAATTAAAATGTGATGCAGCAGAAAATAATTTGTGTGAATATAATTACATGTTTCTTAAACAATCACACTTTTTATAATTTTTCAATTTTCAGTTTTCAATATTTCACTAATATTCTTAATAAAAAAAATTAAAGGCATTGTTGATTTAAAAAAAGAAGGATAAAAGTGCAATTAAATATTTTTGGAGGCTAATTATATTAACACAATAATTTTTATTTGCTGCACAACATTCATATGTCATGAAGGTTCTCAATCTTTGCTCTACTCCTGCAAATTTTTTCATTGCATTCTTATCATACATAACCTTCATTGCTTATCTATCATCTGAATGATAATTTTGTTCAAATGTTCTATTAGCATGCTTTGAAATGAGAAAAATATTTTTTTAAACTTTTGTAGTTCTTTTCTTAAATATATGATGATCAAATAATTTTTGTTACACCTTCATAACAATTTTTTTAAATGAAAATTATCATAAGTGATAAGATGTGCTAATTTTATGAAAAGTTAGTGATAAGAATGCAACGAAAAAAAGATAGAAATGTAAGTACTAGTAAAAGTTAGACACCTTTATTGCAGTAGTCAAACAAAAACTATTGTATATATAACCTTTCTTTTTTTTAAACATCCATACTTTTTAATGGAATTTTGGATTGATTCCATTTCAAAAGACAAAAGGATGGCAAAATCACAAAATCAATTGGTCACCAAGGTGCTCTTAGGAGTAATGTTGGGGAATCCCATTTACAAATTTATCATTTTAGCATTAGAGTTTCCCTTTTTACATAAGCAAGCATATATGGGTGGACATGAGAACCAAATTGTACAGAGAAATTATAATTATAAAAGGATAAACTATTCAATTACTTTTTTTTTATAATTGATAATTCTATATTTTTAATAAGTAAAAGAGTTGAGCAAAGAATCTTTCCTAAAATGGTAGAATGAAATTAATCAGAAAATAAACATGAAGTTTAATGTTCTTAATAAAGAATAAGGACAATATTGACAAAAGCCAAAAAAAAAAATATAAGAATAAAATTATCGAATAAATGTTTACAAGAATTCACACTTTTTAATTATGGATGTAGATATGTTGGGAAAAAAAAAAAAAAAAACTGCAAAACATCCCAGCCCGTTTCGAGCCGATCTAACGAGCCTTGGGAAAAGATACATGAGTGAAATTTTGGACGAGCCCTGCATGCCACAAGACTATTATGGGATTTTAACAAGATAACTCGATTGTTCCATTTGGCAATTCTAGCCGAAAGTTTAAGTACCGAATGATGTTGTTTAACCGTTTAGAAAACGACGTTACATGAGGTCTTCTTCGTGGTTTCTTAGTATTGGGTTTGCGATGCTTTTTGAGGTGGGTGATTTGTGCAAATTAGCTGGCTCCCTTTCAATGAGTGGAAGAATCACTAACCAATTATCAAAAAAGCAATTAGAATAGTTAGTCAGTCAGTCTATATCATTCTTCAATCAATATATAATTAAGATAAAAAGGCACCTTCTTGTTTTTGGGCCACAACCAAAAAGTAATATTACTTTGAACTGTGTACGTAGTGCTCAACAACCAAATACTTCAAAAATCAATGAAAAAGTCAGCCACTATGCACTATTTTTCTAATACAAATCTTTAGAATACTACTAGTGATGTCAAAGTGAATAGTGGCTTAAGTGGGGCGACCAAACAAGTTAAAACATTGGATCGAAATCAACCTTGTTAGTTCACTGTCAGTTTACATGTGGTTCTGTCAATAATTGCAGATAGTACCGATTTAGACTTTCAGTTCAATGACCCATGAAGGCTAATATGATCATCTAAATTCATTGAAAATTTTGTATTATTACTTGTGAATTTTACTTAGGGTTGGACAAAACTCTCAAATCAAATCAGATCAAATCGGACCTGAACTCGAACCGGAACTGAACCGAGCGGTTCTTCTTAAATCAAATACTTGAACGGATATCTGAATCGAGAACCGACGGGTTTGGTTCGATTTTAGGTTCTAGACCAAGAACCGAATCTCCCTAATTTTTTTTTTTTATCTTAAATAAGTCAAATTATTTTATTTTTTCAAAAAAAAATTGCCAACTAATTAATTAGTCCAAACCCAAAATATGATTTTATTATTTCTAATTTTCAGCTAAGTCCAACTTAATCAAGTTGACCTAAATTTTACTCAAATCTCTTATTCTACCGTAGTGTCATTTTTACCTTTCTATTATTGTGAATTAGCCATTTTTCCCTTCTTGTGATTTTAACAGTCAAATTTATGAAGAACTCAATAAAGAGTTGTGCAAAAGATATCACGAGATTGGACTACGTTATTTTGTAAGAGTTAAAATTGAATGTCATAATTAAATTAATGTAGCGTAGTTGTAATATAAAAAATTTAGTTATTGTACGGAATCTCAAAACCGAACCGAACCGAATGGAGCCGAACCTGAACGGTTCCATAATTAAATTTAAACTCGACGGCTCTATTTACTATATACCCGAGAATTTCAAATTTGGTTCGGTTCTAAAGATTTAGAACCGAACCGAAACGAACTATGTCCACCCCTACTTTTGCTTATAAAATGCTTATTTACATTTCACGAGCAGTTTAACAATATAAATTCAAATGTGTCAATGAGATTTATTCTCTTTTCTTAATACTAGTCAGAGGCATGTGCAAGGCACGTGCCGTAGTATAGTTGGTTATATAATAACGTGGACTGATTTTTGATTATTTTTTGAGACATCACTAATTAAATCTTATTTAACAAAATTTATTTAATAGAAAATTTTAAAGTTACAACAAAAAATAAACAAATAAAAAAAAGGAAGTTAGAAACAAAAGAGAAAATTATTCATCATAAAAAAACTAGTATAATTCAATTCAAATTTAAAAACACTCATACACTAACAAACTACCAAGATATTCTTATTTCTTCTTTCTTCCTCAATTTTCTTGGAGTACAAATCTTTAGAGACCTTGCATATCACATTTTAAGTTTTTTTTAGGGTGGGTAGAAAAGAAAAGTTAACGATTATGATTTTACGTTTAATAATTTAAGATAAAAACTAAAAAAAAAATGAAATTGAGAGAAATTAGTGTGAATATAGGGGTTGAGGGTGGGTAGAAAAAAAAATAAACGATCATGATTTTATGTTTAATAATTTAAGATAATTTGTATATTTAAACTTAATCGACAATATATTTATTATTATCACATTTTAAGTTTTTTCAAAAAAAAAAATTAAATCAATTCAAATGGATATTCATATCATGAAATATCGAATCAAACGTTGTAGAAAAAATAAAGTTCGAAAAAATGACATTGGAAGTGGGTAGAAAAAGAAAAATTAACGAATATGATTTTACGTTTAATAATTAAGATAATTTTTATATTTAAACTTAATCGATAATATATTT
>CAIGRF010389356.1:21047-32251 GCA_903798235.1 Fraxinus ornus | reverse complement strand
CATTCTTGTTCTCTGTGTGGATCACCATTGGAGGCTGGACAATTGGACAGCTTGGATTGCAGTTCGTGATCGTTCAAGTTCAAGGAATTCATCAAGCTTGGATTGCAGTTCGTGATCGTTCAAGTTCAAGGAATTCATCAAGCTTGGATTGCAGTTCGTGATCGTTCAAGTTCAAGGAATTTGTGAAATTCATCAAGGTAAAATATTCTATCACAGTTTTTATCTAAACACAAAGCGAATCCTTTGTATGGGAATCGAAAATTGTTTTATTCCGCTGTGCATGTATAAGTAGATTCCCAACACATTTTGGTTGTCTTTTGCAGGTAGTAAAAAGTGCAGATGTTGCATTAGTTCTTTTTATTGATTTAGAGCTAACGTGTCTCTTGCACCAAGGAAGTTCTCAATAACATTTTCGAATTCTTCCTCGTATTCACTGCAACTGAATTTCTTTGGATCTCTATTTCAGTTGGGGTTCGACATCTGCACGTTTTCCATTGCATGAGAAGCCTTCTCTGAGCATTTCCTTTAACTAGAATCATAATTGTACAGATCAATTAGGTTTTCATTTCTCTTTCTTTTTCTGGATTATATTTTTTTGTTTTTAGGGTATGAATTGTGGGAATATTGTGTGGAGGAGTGAGAAACCAAAGATGGGCTCTAATGAGTCTGATGTTGTAGAAATTACACTGGCAACCATTACATTCGGGTACATTCTTATTACAAACAAATTAGGTTTGAAGTCATTGCAAGCAGTTCATTGGTTTGGTAGTAAAAGCTTGTATTTTTAGTTGATCTCATTATCACTTTTATTGGAATAAAGCTTTGTGTAGTGTTCTTGTTTTATTTTTCAAGTCCCTGCATTTAATTAGATTATATATGTAAGCTAGGTATAAGTTAGTAGAATTTTTTTTATAATGTTTTGTATTGTTTTCCAGTTTCTTTAATTTCAGTAACTAAACTTAAATTCAATAAATATGTAATATTATTATTTTCTGAACCATTACCATTTGCCAATAAGTCCATGCCAAACATTTTTGTTATTTAGCAGAAGATATTTGACAGTCCTTGATGAGATATGAATGATCAATATGTACTCATATGTACGTGTAAAAAGGATAGTATTGATATGTAAGTTTAATATGTGTAATTATCTTTCTATTTTGGTTCAGAATTTCATAAAATATAATGTAGGAAGTCATCTTCTCTATTGGACAATCATGCCTCTTCTCTATTGGACAATCATATGCCTGTTAAGTTAATTTGAGAATGTCCGTACTCTATTTATTGTTTTTATGATCATAATTCGTAATCTTATTATAATTTATCTTCCTGCGTCAAAATTTGCATTTAGCGATGTCTCTTGAATTTCGATTAATTTAGAACTGGTGAGTATAATTTGCAATAATATTATGTAATTCAATATCAAATTTGGAGAATATGAATCTTTTTAAAAGTTCAGCCCTTGTGTGCCTTTACAAGAATAAATATTTACAAACGTGTGCACACACGTGTGAAATTTCTCGAAAATTTACATATAGTTATCTTTAGAATTAACCAACTAACGCACAACGCATGTTCAATCCACTAGTATTATTTTAAAAGTAGGGTTTGATTCCAAATATGCTGTTTTAATTAGATTAGTTTAAATATTTAGATAAAGGTCTAGTTCAGTAGAAGTTCATTTGATATTTATTTCTTGTCCCATAAATAGATGGAGTATACACCTGAAATATATTAGATGCATTCGTACTTCACTTGAATAGTGAATTAGTCAACATTACAATTTTTTTAGTAGAACATGGTAAAAATATGTAATTCGACCCTAACAATACCTAAAGAGGGGTGAATAGGTAATTATGCGAAATTAAAAATATTTAACAATTAAATAGCAACAAGTCACTAATCAATTATTTTTCTAGATGATTAAATATGCATTGCAATTAATCCTATGTTGAAATACCGCAGTTATGTAAGTGAAAACACCGGGTACTTTGTCAGTCAAAAATCGATTATAAACGATTCTTAAACTTACAGTCTACTAGACTAGACGACGACATATACTATCTGATTTCCTGACTGTAATTCCAACAGCTCTCTTGAATTCTGTGCTCCTGCACCAATTCCCAACTACAATTTCCAAAGTTTTCCTGGATTGCGCTCTCATGCAGCAACTCCCAGTTTGTGGAATCGTCTATCTCCTGTGGATGTTACGAAGAAACCATGTTCTTCAACGACGGAACTCCAGTCACCTTCTTTTGATCTTCAGAAACTCAGGCAGATATAAAGGAAGCAACAGTTTGGTATTTGGATTTAAGATCTGATATTTTTCTCGCCGCCAATAACAATTCACTTTGAAGATGAGGTTGAAATCTTCAGAGGATGAAAAGAATATGAAACCAATGTGTTTACTCAATAATCAACCTTGAAAATCACGTTCTGTGATGTTTATATGTAGGTTAGAGAATGAATGAGTTGGGCAAAAAGCCTTCAAAAAAAAAACGAATTAAAAAATTCCTGGATAACACTATCGCTCGAGCGAAGGCTAGCGACAGGTTGTCGTTCGAGCAAAGGTGAGGCAACAGACTAACAATAAAGGTTCTGTTTCTGACGCTCGAGCCAAACTTTGGCAACAGTCTAGCAAAAATTCACGCCATTTTTCCTTCTTTTCAATTCTCGAACCCTAGATCTAAAATAGCACAACTTATACTAATTGCACACTACTTCTTGACTCTTTACAACA
This sequence comes from Fraxinus ornus, assembly GCA_903798235.1. Taxonomy (NCBI): domain Eukaryota; kingdom Viridiplantae; phylum Streptophyta; class Magnoliopsida; order Lamiales; family Oleaceae; genus Fraxinus; species Fraxinus ornus. The sequence continues at coordinate 29,511 of CAIGRF010389356.1, read as the reverse complement.
TATCAACTCTAATCTTTTTTGTTCAGAGAATAGCCAATTACATTAAATACCTAACAAACTCCCCTTTTGACATTCTGTGAGAAAATTACGATCTAAATCAAGGCAATATTAAAATACGATTACAGACTAAAAACAACTGACACAACTAATAACTGACTTGAACGAATTCTGCATTTCATTTTTCAGTACATGTTTCCTGACATAGACAACTCAAATACCCAGTGTAAAACGTATGTGAAACAGCAATAAGAATAAACAGAGTTCAAGCAGTTCAAGTGTAAAAGTGATTTAAGCAGTTTAAAATCCATAATGCATTTATTCAGTTTCATAACATATGTTAAATTAAGATGTAATATCAATGCAACCCAACATACCAAAACGAAACATTAATACTACAAAAACATCAAAAACTTAATCTAGCGAAATTGATTATATCATATAATCAAAAGTTTTAGATATATCATGTCAAGTAGATAAAAACATATTCATCATGTTAAAACAAAACATCAAAACTAATAGTATATCAAATAATGCCTTTTGAGTAAAAATTTTATCATGTTAAATCAAACCAGCATTTTAATGCAAAAGTGTCATTTCTATTTTTTTTTTCTTTCTACTCCCCCTTTTTGTCACAAAATGACAAGGGACCAAGAAATACCACACAACAACCCAACAACGCAGGTGTTAGCAGGCATAAGTATAACCAATGAGCAATAAGCTTTCCCACACATTTGACCCAAGTAATTTATGGAATAAATTGTATAAGTGACATATATGTGTAAAGTGTCACTAATCCTCTGGTAGTAGAACTTCAAACCTTAATTTTGTGAAAAATGACTTGCATAACATCACTGCCAATTATATTCCTCTACTTATGAAAGTCAAACCAAGTAAAGCACATTAGAATTTATACATGAAAGGTCACTTTGTAGAGATTATTTCTTTTCTTCCCCTAACTTTTAGCATATATTTTTTATTTCATAACTTTAAGTATGGAAGCTCATAAATATTTTTATATCTTAAGTGTAGCCTCCTATCCATTAAGCGACTAAAATGACTCATGTAGCGAGCTTTATGTCGATTAACCCAAGTCAGTTGACCCTAGGTACCAGGTTATAAGAAACCCCGCAAGCTTAATTTATCAAGTCGTATAGGCTTCGAAGAGAAGCATAAGATATTGAGCATTTACCTTTATTGTATATAATTTTTTATCAGGGATAAGCTTGAGCTTAAGTCTAATAAATAAGGTCAATTCATGTTCAAAGTCACCCTACTAATACGTGACTGCCATCCCAAATCTCACACACACGGTAGAGTCTCACTAACAAGATTATAGTATGTGCAGTGCAGATGATAGATGAAGAGACCTATACTAAGTACTCCATAAATAACCTAAGACAGCAATGGAAAATATGTTACAGCTCATCAAATACACTCATACTTGATCACAACCAACACAATCAAGTTCAATGTGTGTGAAGCTGATAAAAAAATGTTTCCTTTTGAAATTATTATTTTATTTTCAATATTATTTTTTTTTTTTAAAAAAAAAGCATGAATGCACTAATCATACAAAAAAAAATATCAAACACACAAATATAAAAATAAAGGTAAATAACAATAACAAGAAAAACATAAGTATTCCCGTAGAAAACAAACAAACACATATGATGCATGAATAAAACAATGTCACACAATGGTAAAGTACGAGCATGCACCAAAAATACTAGACCAATGAGGCACACAAACACTAATAGCCATCATAAGAGATTCAAATGCAGACCATTTAATGGCTTAGTAAATAAGTCGGCTAACTGGTTCTCTGTAGAGATATGTTTAAGAGTAACAACATGAGTTTCCACAAGTTCTCGAATAAAATGATGTCGTATATCCATATGTTAGGTTCGAGAGTATTGAACAGGATTTGTGGAAATATTAATAGCACTAGTGTTATCACAAAAGAGAGTCATAGTACCCTGCTCAATTCCATAATCACTCAACATTTGCTTTATCCAACGTAGTTAAGTGTAGCAACTTCTTGCGGCTATATACTCAGCCTCGGCTGTTGATAATGAGATAGAGTTTTGTTTCTTACTCATCCAAGTCACAAGATTGGCACCAACATAAAAGCAGCCCCCAAAAGTATTTTTTCTATCATCGGCATTTTCAGCCCAATCGGCATCGGAGTAACCAGCAAGATCAAGATTAGAGTCCCGAGAATACAGGATCCCATAATCTATTGTTCCATCGACATATCTAATGATGCTTCGCATAGCGCTCAGGTGAGATTCCTTGGGATTAACTGGAAAGCACGTACAAACCCTACACTAAAGGCTATGTTAGGTCTACTAGCAGTGAGATAGAGTAAACTACCTATCATACTCATGTACAGTGTGTGATCAACACTCTTACTTGTAGGATCATGACCTAACTTGACTGCTCATGGGGGTTCTAGCATATTTCTTGCTGTTTAGGCCAAAACGCGTAACAAGATTTTTTTACATATTTTGATTGAGGTATGAATAATTCATCATTCGTTTGTTTGACTTGGAGACCAAGAAAGTAATTTAATTCTCCAATCATGTTCATCTCAAATTCTTGTTTCATGCATTCAGCGAAATCATGAGCAAGAGAATCAACAGAAGAACCAAAAATGATGTCATCAACATAGATCTGGGCTATGGTGACAGTTTCCTCAATATGTCTAATAAATAAGGTTCTATTGCACCACCTTTTGAGAAATCATGTTGCATGAGATATGTAGTAAGCCTATCATACCAAGCTCTAGGAGCTTGTTTAAGACCATATAAAACTTTATTCAACCTATAGACATAATGTGGATATTTAGGATCAACTAACCCTTTAGGTTGTTCAACATATGCTTCTTCCTGCAGTATTCCATTTAGAAAAGCACTCTTGACATCCATTTGATATAATTTGAATCCTATTATGTAGGCAACAGCCAGGAGAATTCTAATGGATTCAAATCTAGCTATCAGGGCAAATGTTTCATCAAAGTCTACACCTTCAACTTGAGTATATCCTTGGGCAACTAGCGTAGCCTTATTTCTAGTTATAGTACCTTGATCATCGGTTTTATTTTTAAATATCCACTTAGTACCTAGAACATTACAATCATCAGGCCTAAGAACTAAATCTCATACTTTGTTTCTCACAAACTGATTTAGCTCTTCATGCATCGCGTTAACCCAATATTCTTCCTTAAGGGCTTCTTTAACCTTTTTAGGCTCAATTTGAGACACATAGCTAGCATATGTCAGATTGTTCAAAACCCGCTTACGAACTCTCATCCCTTCTTCTAAATCCCCAATAATGTTGACTTTAGGATGATTCGTCTTAACCCTGGACGAAGTTTCTGTAGGATGTTTAGATTTATCATCAGGCGTGGACCTCTTATTTGATGTATCTAATCCACTAGTCGTGTGTGAGGGATCAGGACCAGAAGTTTCTCTAGGTTCAGTTACTATTTTAGGATCAACACTTAACGGTTTCAGATCATCCAAATTTCTTCCAATCTCCCCCTCACTACAGGTATCATCCACTACTACATTGATAGATTTCATCACAACTCGTGTACGATTATTGTATACCCGATAGGCTCGAATATTTCTAGAGTATCGTAGGAAGATTCCCTCCTCACTTTTGAAATCAAACTTTCCCACTTGATGGCAAACACACGAAAGTATTTGACAGTAGGCCAGGCCGTTTACCTTTCCAGGTCTCATAAGGTGTCATATCAGTTTTAGGTCTAAGATAAACCATGTTTACTATGTGACACGTAGTGTTGACTGCTTCACCCTAGAAATGCATAGTTAGTCTTTTACTATAAAGCATGGCTCTAGCCATTTCTTGAGCACACGATTCTTTCTCTCAACAACCCCATTTTTTTGCGGAATGATCGGCTAGGAGAACTCATGCTGGATTCCCTCCTCTAAGAAAAAGTTCTTAAGATTAGAGTTTTCAAACTCTTTTCCATGATCACTACGAATTCTTGATATAGTAAAGTCTTTCTCATTCCTAAGTCTTTTGCACGAAGAGATCATAAGACCGAACACCTCAGTTTTATCTTTCAACTGTTCAATCCATGTATATCAAGAAAAATCGTCAACCACAACCAAGACGTAGCATTTACAACAAAGACTTTCGATCTTAGATGGTCCCATTAAGTCCATATGGAGCAATTCAAGAGACTTGCTTGTCCAGATCTTAGATGTTTGTTTATGAGGTACTCTAAGCCGTTTACCTTGTTGACACGGGCCACAAACAGTGGTATCAATATTTTCAAGCTTAGGTAAGCTATTTACAAGTTCATTCTTGGCGAGTTTAAACAAACTTTTATGGTTCATATGACCAAGCCGTTGATGCCACAGTTCAATTACATCAATCTTGGCAATACTGGACACGTAGTTGGAATTATGAAACACTCCATAACAATTATTTGAAGTTCTTACACCTTGGAGAACAATGTTACCTGTAGAATCATACAAGATACATCTTTTTTGGACAAAGCTAACCTCGAAATCAACATCGCATATTTAACTAATGCTTAACAGGTTAGACTTTAACCCTTTCACATAAAGTACATCTGAGATAACAGGTAGTCTAGATATATTAACGATGCATTTTCCTAGAATAGGTGCAGTAGCTCCATCCCCAAATGTAACCACACCATCGTTCCAATCATCTAGAGAAGAGAACAATGCTTTGTCACCATGTCTAGAACACGCACTATCAAGATACCACATAGAGTTATTTTGAGTTTTAAGTGCAATGTGAGCAACATAGCAATTCAGTTGATCTTCAGACCTAGAAAGATCACTCGTCTTTACCCAAACCTTCTTAGAAATAGAAGTGATTTTAGTCAACCGAGTCATCATCTCAATTAAGTGGCTAACCTGATTTGCGAGAAAGCTAACTTTGCTAGAGAAATCCTGACTTTTACTTCTAGTCACAAGTTTACGACACCTAGGTCTTGTGTGTCCCAATGCGCCACAATGGTGACAAGTAGGAATGAACCTAGGTTCAAACTTGTTCAGAGGTTGTTGCCGATATGTAGGATGATTAACCCTACGTTGTCTAGTAGGTCTCGATCCTAAACCGTGTTTAACCTTTGGTTCAAGATAACTAGTATTCCGAGTTTTGTTAGTGGTCGGGACGAACGTGCTTTTCGATGTACTAACAGTAGTATTACCATTTTGAACATAACCCAGATCATACCTATTTCCAGCAGGTTTGTTCATCCCTAAGTCTAATAGATTATCAAATTTCTACGAACTACTCATGAATGATTGGAGTTAAGTGTTAGATTTTTCAAGATCACTTGTTAAGGATTTAACTTTTGCTTCCAAGTTTTCATTTACAAGCTTCAACTCACTTAGATTTTTGGTAGAGTCATGAAGGTCACTTATAAGTTTTTCTTTCTCTATTTCAAGATCATTAACCTTCTTTAACACAGCTTTATTGACATTTTTAATCTTAGAACTCTCCTTAAATAGTTTACGATAAGATTCGTGAATATCCCATTCATCCTCAGACTCTTCCTCGAATTTCTCACTCCATTCATCACTTCCAACCTTATCAATCTCCTTATCAGATTCAATCATACCTATTGATGTGAAGGCCGTGAAATCTTGTTCATCATCTCCACCAGATGTATCACTATGAGCACTCGAATCTAATTCATAATCACTCAAGGTCACTGCTAATGCCTACGTCTTTCATTATTCGAACCCTTTTTTAGATTAGGACATTCATTCATATAGTGACTGTAATCTTGACACTCATGACATCGAACATGTTGATTTTTCTTAATGGGAGTCTTAGAGTTATTTTTCTTACGTTTATCTTTCGAGAACTTATTAGGGACTTCATTTTTTCGTTCTTGAGGCTTTCTCCTATTCCTCATCACCTTTCTGGAATTTTTTAACGAAATAAGCTATTTTGTCGTCCCTAAACGTCTCAGTATCAGTAGACTCACTCTCTTCTTCTCTAACAGTATTCATGACTATGGATTTAACCTTTTTAGGTTGAGAAACAGTGAGTTCATAAGTTTGAAGGGATCATATGAATTTTTCAATTCTTACAGCATCTAAGTCCTTACTTTCTTCAATCGCAGTGACTTTAGGCCTAAACCTTTCAGGTAGGGATCTAAGGACTTTTCTAACAATCTTGGACTCGAGAATATTTTCACCTATGTTGAAACTCGAATTGACTATATCATTAAGCATAGCATAAAAACTATCAAACGATTTATCATCCGTCATTCTAATTTCTTCAAATCTAGAAGTCAACATCTGCAATTTAGCATTTTTCACAGTTTTAGCTCCCTCGTGTGTGGTTTCTAAAATATCCCAAACTTCTTTAACAGTCTCACACATCGAAACTCTCCTAAACTCCTCAGCAGACACAGACATGAACGGGCCCTTAGCGTTCCAGTTACACTCAACTTAATCATCTTTAGACTAGAGTGAAATATCAGTAGGTTTAACTACACCAGTACCAGTAGTTGAGAGTGGAGTCCACCCAGTTTGAACGCTAATCCAAATACGTTCATCCAAAGGTTTAAGGAAAGCTCTCTTTCGAACTTTTCTATAAGCATAATTGCTTCCATCGAAAAATGGAGGCACAGACAATGACTAACTCATCTAGAATTAATAAAGGGTCGGGAATCAAAATAAGGCTCTAATACCAATTGAAAATACGTAGTTCGACCCTAACAACACCTAGATGGGGGTAAATAGGTGATTATGCGAAATTAAAAATATTTAACACTTAAATAGTAACAAGTCACTAATTAATTATTTTTCTAGATGATTAAACATACAATTCAATTAATCCTATATTGAAATACCACAGTTATGTAAGCAATAAATAAACATAAGAATTGATCACGGAGAAACCCAATTGGGTGAAAACTCTGGACACTTGTCAGTCAAAAATCGACTATAAACTATTCTTAAACTTACAGTCTACCAGACTAGACGACGACACGTACTATCTGATCTCCTGAATGTAATTCCAATAGCTTTCCTGGATTCTATGCTCTTACACCAATTCCTAGCTACAATTTCTAAAGCCCTCCTAGATTGAGCTCTCCTGCAGCAACTATCAGCATTGTGGAATCGTCTATCTCCTGTGGATGTACGAAGAAACCGCGTTCTTTAACGACTGAAACTTCAGTCATCTTCCCTTGATCTTTAGAAACTCTGACAGATACGGAGGAAGCAGGAGTTTGGTATTTGGATTTAAGATCTGATATTTTTCTCACCGTCAAGAACAATTCACTTTGAAGAATGAAGGTTGAGATTCTCAGAGGATGAAAAGAATATGAAACAAATGTGTTTTCTCAATAATCAACCTTGGGAATCACATTTTGTGGCGTTCAAGTATTTATATGTAGATTAGGGAATGAATTGGTCGGGGTAAAAAGCTTTTAAAAATGAATTAAAAAAACTCCTGGATAACACTGTCGCTCGAACGAAGGATTAGCGACAGGTTGTCGCTCGAGTGAAGGTGAGGCGACAGTCTAGCGATGAATGTTCTGTTTCTGACGCTCAAGTCAAGCCTTGACGAGAGCCAATTTTCCTTTTTTTTCCATTCTCGAACCCTAGACCTAAAATATCACAACTTATACTAATTGCACACTACTACTTGACTTTTTACAATATATCAACTCTAGTCTTTTTTTCACAAAATAGCCAATTACATTAAATACCTAACAGATGTCAACATTCATACATTGATTGTGAATATTATTTTTATGATTAAAATATTAGTTGTGTCGAATTAAGTTTCTCCACGCAAGTACCTAATTTATATCATCACAAGTGATCACATACACTTTAATTTGCATGATCAAATATCAAACAAATGCAATATCACTAAAATAAATAAATAAATAATATATTTATTATAAAACTATAATTTTTACATCAGCGATCTATACTATATGAGCACACAATCCAACCGTATAGCCACCCTTAAAAGATTCAAATAATTAATTAGGTGAAGATCTACTAGCATATATATAACTCTTCAAGATTCAAAGAACTAGGTGGAGATTTGTAGCCACATTCAATGTTGCAACCAAGATCCTATTCAAATTTAAATCACGGAAGAAAAACAGTAAATCCTTTTTAGACATTGTGAGATAAAATAATTAGAGAGTAGAGATAGCTCAACCAACGTAGGAAGAGAAATTTCCAAAACTAATCATAAAAAGATATTTTAATGGAACAAAGCATAATCGTCACAGAAAGTCAATATTTTTTACTAACCCTGTTTGTATACCTTTAAAATGAAACTCCTTAATTTTCTCTCATTTTTAATCATACATTCACACAATAAAATATTTTACACGTAAATTCAAATTTTTTTTCCAAATTTTTAACCATACATTCTCCAAAAAATTACTATTCGAAATATCTTTTTTTTTTTTTTTTTT
>CAIGRF010389356.1:9475-20731 GCA_903798235.1 Fraxinus ornus | reverse complement strand
TTTGTTGAAGAATGTGTTGTTGAAAATGAGTAGAAGAATGAAAATGAAAATTTTAATGTGGTTCAAACAGGGTTTAATATTTAAGTTTTATAAGTTTACGACTTTTTTTGTTGATGAATTTTTTATCGCATAATTTAATATCTTAAAATATTTATTTTACTTATACAACAAACCAAAAACCTGTTTCTAATGTAGATTATTTTTTAATTATTATTTATTATAAGCTTTAATATATTCAAATATTTATTTTACTAATAATATTTTAATACGACAACCCAAATTTTTTTTTTGTAATGGTAGATTATTTTTAATTATTATTTATTACATGATTTTCCAAAAGTAATATTTAGATTTCTTTATTTTATTATTTTACTTAACCACAAACATTGTATTGATGAAAATTAATAATCAAGATAAATTTTCAAGTTATTTCTATAGTAAATCTTATTATTTTTCAACGGACTTTCCAGTCGACAAAATTTAAGTTTCATTTTTACTTTATTAACGGAAAATAATATTATTAAAGTTATTTTTAATTTTTTCAGATGAAATCGGATATTTCGTTGATAAATTTATTTTCAAACCATATTCCTAATATTTGTTGTTGATCTGCTTATTTGGAACTTTACATTTATCTAATTTAGCCCTTGTTTGACACTCATTTTGTTTGAAGAATTTGTTTTGTAATAGTGATTGATGGAAGAATATGTGGTTAAAAAGTATGGAAAATTTTTGGGTTTATGTGTAATATTATTTTATTGATAGAATGTGTGGTTGAAATGAAGAAAGAGAAAAAAAATGAGAATGAGAATGAGAATAGAATGGGTGTCAAACGGGGGCTTAGTTCTAATAATTTTTGCTTTAAGTCCACTTTAATTAATTATTTTCATGTAAATTTTTAAGTTTCGCATCAATGACAACTTGTCCAATATAAAATAAGCAAAGGGTAAATAGCACAAAACGTCCATACATTTCAATGTCATTATACAAAACGTCTCTACATACCGCATTTTCACCCCTACCTTCCACATTTCATTGCGCAAAAAGTCACTTTCAACCATTTTTCTAATAAAATGACAATTTTACCCTCCTATTCAAATGAAACAAAAATAAAAGAAAAGAAAAAATAAACAATTAATTGCAATTATAGTCCTAAATTTTTCAAAATATTACATATAAGTCTTAAATTTTCCACCACCACCACCACTTTCACAACCCACCAAGCCGTCACCTATAGATCCACATAGCACCACCTTTTGGCCACCACGCCCGCCGGACTCCACCACCACTAGTCTCGATTCACTGTCCCCAACATTCTCTCCCACAGTATTGATCACAAAATCTGTCGAAAACAACCACATTTGCAGCCTAAAATATCAAACTACCATATACAAGCCTTTACGGCATCCCCACTTTCGAAGCCACCCACAGTCGCGCAACACCACCGACTGTTACCCCTCACCTCGACGAACTTATACATGGCCTCACATCAATCAAACATGCCTCAAATCATTCTACTGTAATCTAGACATTCGACAGTGACGACGTCCATTTTGCCAAACTCTACTCCATCGATTCATGCATCCCACAACACTAAATTCGCAAATGGCATCAATCGGGCCATCAACAAACCCAAACGACAATGGGTATGAATCTAATTGAACCAATTATCCCCTCCAACCATTTTAATTTCTAGTCCAAAACTCTCAACGGGGGCGATGCACGAAGAGAGTTGTCTGACCAAAATTGTTGGGTCCTAAGTTGTCCTAAGTGCTCTAATCTTCAAATTCGTGTGGGGAGTGTAGTGAAGCGAGGTTGGTGGTGGTGGAGTCCAATGGGTGTGGTAGCTGAAAGGTGATGCTGTGGATCTATAGGTGGCAATTTGGTAGGTTGTGAAAATGGTGGTGGTGGAAAATTTATGATTTTTTTGTAATTTTTTAAAAACTTAAAGACTATAGTTGTAATTGATTATTCATCTTTTTCTTTTTTTAATATATTTGAATATAAGGATAAAATCGTTATTTTATTGCGAAAATGGTTGAAGATGACTTTTTGCTCCATGAAAAGTAGAAGGTAGGGATGAAAATGTCAAAAAATGAAAAGTAAAGACATTTTGCACAATAACATTGAAAGGTATGAATGTCCTGTGATATTTACCCATAAACAAAATATTGACGGATAAAAGTGAAAATCTCATCAAAGTTGATTATGGTCTTGTCAAGATTTAGAAGAAGTTGATGTTTCAAGAATGACACGACTACTCTCCATTATCTTCATTAGTTGCATAATAACAAACATCATATTCAGGCATGTTTGTTTCAAATTAAAATCAGATTTTTAATTTAAGTTAAAATCAACAATTAATATTAACATCTTTCATGAGTTTCATAGATTTATTTTTATTACAATCTACTAAAAATCTAATTATATTCTCCACCAATCACCCACTCAATTTGAAATTACTACCAAGTATGACTTTGAGAGTCATGATGATATTATCATGGAATGTTTATCAAAATATTTTTGCTTCTCACTTCGATCAATTAGCATTAATTTTTACTGTGACCTTTCAAAATTCATTCTCAAGCCTTGTACACACCGTCCTTCACACTGCAAGTAGGGATGACAATAAAACTCGCTCAACCTGATACCCGTGGGACTCCGCCCCGAATGGGACGAGGATTCCCCGCCTAACTGGGTACACGGGGTGGGGATGGGACGAGAGTCGTTACCCCGAAGTGGGTACGGGACGGGTACGGAAAACATAGTCCCCGCCCCGCTACTTGCCCCGTTTAAAATTAATTTTAACATAGTCCTCGCCCCGCTACCTGTTCCGTTTAAAATTAATTTCAAATATAAGTTTTTTATCGAACAAAAATAATAATTTATTATCATTTTTAAAGAGAATATAAGTTGATTTTAACAAATTAGTAAAAAAGTAATAATATTTACTAACAAAAGACAAAAAATTAAAATTAAAATTAAGATAAATAAAAAATAAAAAATAAATAGGACGATAAATAGGACAATGGACTCGGCCCGATTCCGCCCCGTCCCGCTTTAAGTTTTAACCGGATATGGGTTTAGGGTAAGATAATAAAAATACCCGATAGGACGGAGATGGGATTGGCCAACCCGACCCATACCCACCTCGTTGCCATCCCTAACTGCAAGAGCCACCCATGTCCAAAGTCGTTACCTTAACGGCAAGAGGGAGATGCCAAAGGCAATAAAATAGCCACCGAAGTGAAATCGTAACTAGATAGATATACTGAAAGGTAAGGCTACACTCTTATGCGCAAGATACGTATTACAAAAAATTAGCGAACGTCAGAAGCATCCTTCAAAAAAACATCTTTCCTCAAGAAATTCAAAAACAAATAATAGGAGATAATTTAGCTCTCCTACTAGCTAGGACAATAATGGAGATCGCCCTTTATTTTCCCCGCTCAATACCCAAGTATTGAAATAAAATTTAAACACATTAAGGGGCCAAAGGATTCATAATGCTCTCAGCTAATTAAATATACAAAAAAGTACGGTGTATAGATAATTGACCCCACCCAAGCTTCTCTGCCCCCTATTGTGTTCAAAATATGGACTGCAATTGACAGGAAGGATCTCTCTTTGTACTTGAAATATCAAAAAGTATAGTACTCGGCAACACTAACTAAAAGCAAAACGTTATTCGAGTTACTTTCAATCTACAGTATCTACAGCGCCCTGCTCGTCTAATAAATGAATCTCAGACACCAATCCGGTAACACCCTTTACCATGGACCTGTCTGAGTCCGTCTCAAGCATCGTCTTTTACTTCCATGCTCTTGGTTCATCATCTCCTGAACCTGCCATCATCAAATGTAACTAATGACAATTTGTTTTACTCCTCAATGGTGAACATATGTAGTTCACTATATAACAAAACACGTAAACATGCATTCACAACCACGGGCACACATTTGCCTGATCTACAGTCGGGGGTTCTGATTTTATGAATCATTTTATGATAGTCCGAGAAAAAGCCAGCTTATAATCTAAGCCAGCCATGACAGAAAACTCTGATCCAGTAAATCCCAATATCTTCATGGCCCAAAATGCAACCATGTTGAGCCTGGCTGATATACATATTTATACCTATCATGTCAGATCAAACTATAAAAACGACCCGAATCATGCTTTTCAGCATAAATTTTTGAAAAATGGTTGTGCCTAAAGTCGAACAGAGGTAAACAAGCGTTCTCCTTTCAAGCAACCAAGAAACAATCAACTGTACCACAACCAGATCAGGAATACTTGCAGAGGATTTAATAATGATAATAATATCCTAGAAATTAGAAATAAATACGAGCATTTTCATGCCTGCTCTTTCTGTCTCTCTTCTCGTACATGTTACTCTCTCTGAAAATGTGATTTTTGTAAGTTGACCATAACTATGGTAAATATTACCTAAGATAAAGTGATGAGTTATCATATAATCGCAGAAGACAAGTAGGATCAAGGCCAATTGATGCAAAAACAAGAGAAATATTGTTGATCACAATTGAAATACAGTAACAGTAAAAGCTTAAATAGAACTAGATCTTCCTGCACCTTCAACCGTTGACTAGAAATGACATTCATCAGAAGCAACAGAAGGATTGATATGATGAAAATTAGCATAGATGTAAATAATGCTTCAATAGTCCATTGTTAATGATGCTGAAGGCAAGAAACAGAAGTATCGGAACAGTTTGAGAAAAGGTGGAATTCTTGAAGAGCAAGGACAATAATAATTCACCAATTATTTCTTTTTTTGATAACCGTAGATGTTTTTCACCTCCGTGGATGTCCAGGCCAGCTTGCACACCTCGACTATTCCCACGGGGTCCTGAAGTTTACAGCCGTTTCTCACCCCAGTGCCCTGAGGGAACTCGAACTGGTGACTATTGGGGAGTAAACCCAAGGCCTGACCAATTGAGCTACCCCTCAGGGTTTATAATAATTCACCAATTATTGGACACTACAAAAGGTTACCATTTAATTTCGGCACATGACAATTAGAATATGAATTATTCAAGGTCAATGCAGTTCACTAACACCATCTCACCCGTCCCACTCCACACATATGATGACATCAGACAACAAGTAGCTAATTTTCAGAGCAGTCCAAGTACAAAACTGAAGAGTTAATTAGGCAGAATAATAGTTATAGATATTTATCTGCAGGTATTCGTTTAGTTTCAAGTTTTTAACTGGGGAGTGTTTTATCCTATTAGAAATTGCATTTGTCTATTTAGTTATCATAGTGTTTAGGAGGTTGCTTGTTAATGACAAAAGCCAATTAGATTTTACAGTGACGAATAACTTGCATGGTGATGTGCATTCTGTGATTCACCGTGCCTTTCAAATCTATAATGAATTTTGATTAGAAATGAAAAAAGTAGTCTAAATAAGGTTACGAAGTCAATAAGCAAATAAACCAGTATTACGGAAATTGGAAATAAAAGAAAACCCTAATTAATTTAATTGCATTTGCACCTCATATAAACTTTAAAAGCCGCATCATAAACACAATGATTCACGTCCCCAATGATCATTACAACACAAGAAGAGTAAGAAATTTGCCTTTACAATGAAAAGTTTTGGATAAGATTAAAGGTGTGTTCGGTAGAGATTAAAATTGAAAAACTAGCCGTTATTCTTGACTTTTATTTAGACGAGTGGAACCCAATAACGACCACATTTTCAATTTTAATTGAATTTTGAGTTGTACCAAACAAGCTCTAAGCCCTTCTTTGATCCCCATTTTTATCAAAATTCATTGTTCTCTCTTCTTTTCAACCGCACGATTTTTTCTTGCCTAGGTGAGCTTTTTTCTCGCCTAAGCACGTTTTTCTTTTTCTTTTTTTTTTTTTCCTTCTCTTTCGTTTTTTTTTTCAATATAGTATTTTGGATTTTTGGTACGTATTATTTTGATTATTAGATAATTTTTAGATTGATTAAAAATGATAATAAAATAAAAGACATGATTTTAATATGCATTTTTACGCCTAGGCCTCGTCTAGCTTGAAGCTTCGCCTCCATGTCTTGCGCTTTTTTAAACACTGTTTGGAAGTAAGGAAAAAGCAACTGATGTAGGAAGAATTAGAATTCAAGCCAAGAAGTTAGAAGAAAACAGAAGAGAAGAGGAGGAAGAAGAAGAAGGCAGGGGAGGGGAGGGAAACGGGAAAACACTGGGAAGGGGAGGAAATAAAGCGTAGCCGCCAACTTAATTTTTATTCAATCATTAATTGTCACAATTACAATGAAAAAACCATATAAATAATAAAAAAGAAACATACTAATGACGGGTTTGGGCAACCCACAACTACAAGCCCAGTTGATGCGAACATCACGATTTATGCTATTGTTGGTTTTTATTATTATTGGACTTGTAGTTGTGGGTTGACTCAAACCCGTTACTAGTAGGTTTCTTTTTTATTATTTATATGGTTTTTTCATTGTAATTGCAACAGTTGATGGATGAATGAAAATTATTAACGTTTCGATATTTGGTTCTTACGAAAGACCGTCCCCCGTGGTAGAAATTTATCCACTCGACAGGGTCGAATCTTCTCCCACCCCGGGAGAGTTGATGCGGACATCACGATTTATGTTATTGTTGATTTTTATTAATTATGTTTTTATTATTATTGGATCTTTAGTTGTGGGTTGGCCCAAACCCGTCACTAGTAGGTTTCTTTTTTACTATTTATATGATTTTTTCATTGTAATTACAACAGTTGATAGATGAATGAAAATTATTAACTTTGGCTTGTTGCCCGCTCTTCCCCACTGTCGTCCCTCTCTCTCCTCTACATGCTCTCTCTCTTCCTTTTCTCTTTCTTGGTGTAATTCTATTATTCATTTCTTCCCCTAATTCATCCTACATCAGCAACGTACCCAAACAAGTTAGTTAAATAAGTTACTTAAACTTAGCTATTGTTTGGTAGATATTAAAATCAAATTTTTAGTAAATTTTGATAAAAGTTGATGATGTATGTGCTTGAAAATTGTGAATCCCATGAAATGTGAGGTATAAATTAATGATTGCCTTTGACTTGAAATTTTAATTGGATTTTAATCCAAACCAAATAGGGGCTTAACTTCTACTTCTCTTTAAGCTTAGCCGGACATGTTCTCTGTGAAAATCCATAAATGAGATAAAGGATATAGAAAATTAATTAAAAGCAATGAGTTCTATCTTAACCCAATATAGAAAATAAACAACTGGACAGGCCAAAAATGCTTCACCAAATACCATGATAATTGTATTTTCTTAAGGGAAAGATTGAGGGTGACAGGTACCTGATTCCTCTGCATTTCCATCATTCCTGCCTGCAGAACAGAAGACAAGCAAATTGTGTAAATCAGGTGTAATTTAAAATGAATGAGAAGAAACAGAAATGGCAATGGATAGAAATCACAATTACACCAACCAGTTTCTTCCGCAATTCTTGGTTTTCTTCCTTCAGTTTTGCAACTTCTGCTTCCAACTCCGTAGTGTATGCCTGGAAAACACCAAACAGAAACTGGTTTAATGGAAGTTAAATGTGTTTTAAACAATAACATAATTGACTGATTAATAGATATTTACGGCCAGGAAACATGTTAACTTTGTGTAACAACAGCAGGAGTAAAACAAATTATTATTGTTTCTTAAAGCATATACTACATTACCTTGTAGCAAATGGAAGCTTTAAACTTCTCATGTCGTGTATTCATCTCGACACATTAGATCGCTATCACATTACCATTCTGCTGCATAAGGTATCCATTCTTTTGTAATGTTTGAGGGATGCAACATGATAAAAGCAGAATGTAAATGATCATCAGAATCCGTAAGGGACAAGAAGATGAAAGTCATTCTCTCAACCTGGCTATTTACTTATTTTCTTAATTTTTACTCCGTGATTAGATTTATCTCTATCTTTCTCAGTAAGCAGCAGTCTTGCATGTGTCCAACTTTTATTCTAAGTTTCATGGAAACAACAAATCGAACCAGATAATTTTTAAGCATCTAGAAGCTCCAGGAGAGTAATTAATAAACCTTTTCTTGATGCCAAGTCTATCTACTAGTCAAGAGAAATGGGGAAAAAGAAAGATAAGCTGCACTCCTAATTGGGAATTACCTCCACACAATTAGAGAGATGACAAATTGCTAAGAATGGATTTTCAAAGCTTTTCATTAGATTTTCAGTAAAACCTTATATTCAGAATTCATAAGTCCACAATTTCAACACGTGATCATCAAAACAGTCATGTATATGCCATAACAACTTCATATTAAAATTTGAAAATATAAACCTAATTCTTGTACAAAAATTTCGAGATATTTACCTGCTTTCGAGCCCTCGATCTTGCAGCTGACTCTCTGTTCTTGATCATTCTCTTCTGCCGCCTTTCTACAACCTTCTCCAAAGCACCGCTCCTCCTACCCCTCAAGCCACCATTAAACATATACGGTACTGGTGATACAGAAGACGCATCTCCATTACTCTTCGCAAGCCCATCTGATGAAATGACTGGAGATCCCGTTGCAACTCCGCCTACCCCAGGTCCTAAACCAACCATTCCCAGTCCTCCACCCTGCAGTGTCGCACTTTGGACCAAATTATTATCCATTCCCGAATAGGGAACCCTACCAATCCCACCACTAATTGTGGGACTACCGAATTGATCACCATTCGATATACCCAAGGAAGACCAACAAGGCAAAACAGGTTGCTTGGGAAGAAGTTTCTGTTGCTGTAGAAGCTGCGGCTGCTGTTGACTCCGTTGTGATTGTGCAATAGATCTCACCCCATTTACATTCAATGTTAAATTATTTGATTGCATGGCTACTTCATTACTATTTTCCGGAATTCTATTATCCATCACCCCCACATTCCCACCTGCATTTTGATATCCAAATCCTGGAAAAAGACTATTCCCCGCAAATGCCAAGTTACCAAAAGAACCAATATCATTAGGCTTTTCAGCCAGTTGAGTATCTTCCCTCACAACCCCGGCTTTCAACAAGAAATCCTCAAGTGTGATCTCACCCAGAGTTAGTTCCCTCTGAGGCACCGTACTCAAGCCATCAACACTACCAATCCCATCCTTCCTGACACCATACTCCTTTGATATATCCTTCCAAACCTCATCAACCGTCTTCTGACTCAGTGTACGCGGCAGCGTCAATGATCCCTGCCTCTGCAAATTGCCACCACCTTCTTGGCCTCCCCGTCCCCCACTGCCTTCATTACTGGATCCTATAGTTTGATTCTCCTCTGCACTCCAAATGTTTTTTAGCAACTCATCCATGTTCATGGATCCGACTTTACCAAAACTCCCCATGTTGCTCTGAAACTCATCAAATGTCAAAGAATATATTGATGGCTGTCGAGACAAGGAAAAACTATTAGGCAGCCTTCCACCACCCATGCCTTCTTCCAGCGAATCATTTCCTAAATTCTTGAACTTTAAATTACTCCCCATTTCAATCAACCAACCATATAACGAGGTCTCAAATTAATCCAAAGCCAACTGTTTTATGCAATCATCAAAATAAGTCAGATCAACAGAGTCTCCGGTCACAATCTCTCCCTCTTTTGTAAACATATATACAAGTCTATATAGAATAATTACGAACACTTACATGATTAAAAATACAAAAGAGTTCAAAGATATTACAGATATGTACCCAAATTACACACATAACCAATCACTACTAGCGCAGAAAATCAAGTATATTTTTCCAACTGGTTTTCGACAAGCCCATCAGAATTTCAACCCAAAAGTGGGAAAAAAAATAATATAAACTAGATTAAAAAGCAAAACATAAATGAACCCACATGAAAATATGTAGATCAAAGAAAAGACACAATGAAAAAGAGTTCAAAAATATCACCGAACTAAGAATAAGCCAACAGTCCAAAATTAGAAATGGTAAAAACTCGAGTAATTATTATTATTTTAAAAAAATAAAAAATCTACCTGATTTTTCCTATTTCTTCTCCTTCTTCTTTCTTAAATTTTTTCCTTTTCTGGAATTCCGTGTCCAACCGTAGTAGTTGTTGAGACTTGAGAGGTGGTGTTGTGTGAGAGGCTATTTAATAGTACAATGAGTGATATGGGACCAGTGTCTGAGGCGTGGACCAATAGGAATAGGAGGGTTCAGTGTGACTTTGAGCCAATGGGGTTGATATAAGTGGGTTGATCTATTCCCTACACGCACTGAGGAATGGGCGGTTCAGATCTGGGAATTGAGTGGTTCAAACTCATTTTAGCTCCCAAAATAATAATAATAATAATAAGGGAAAATTGCAGTAACGGTCCCTGACTTTGTTTATTTTTATAGAATTTATCTTAATCTTCATTTTGTGCTAACAAAGATATCTACCATTTCATAAACATGTAATTGGGCCGATTATCAACACAAAAAGTCCCTCCATATGAAGTTTATTATTCAAAACATCAGCTCTTTACTTTTTTATTTTTATTTTTTGCATTTTCATTCACTTTTCATTGCGAAAAATCATCATTTTCATTTCTTTTCTCAACAAAAAATTGTGAAATGACAAATATACCATCTTATTTAAATTAAAAAAATAAAGAACTAATTACTATCATAATTTCAAAATTTAAAAAAAATTACAAATGAGTCATATGGCGTGTTTGAGCCACATTATTTTGGAAGAAATGTATTTTGGATTACTATATTGATAGAGAATGTGTGATTAGAAGAAAAAAAAAACTAATGATGTGATGAAAAATATTATTTTATTGAAGAATGTGTGGTTGAAAATAAGAAGAAGAATAAGAATGAGATTTTTAATGTGGCTCAAACGGGGACATAATTAAAGGTGTATTTGATAGATATTATTGAGAAAAGAATATATTTTAAATAGTAATTTAATGATAAATATGTGGTTAAAATGTAAGGAAAAATTATTGATGTGATGAAAAATATTATTTTATTGAAAATGTGTGATTGAAAATGAGTTATGAAATAATGTATTTTAAAATAACGTGTGTCTAACAAGGTTAAAAATCAAGACTTAGCCCATGTTTGATCCATATTCTTTTAAAATTAATTCTTTCAAAACTCATTTCCAATCACATTTTTTCAATAAAAATAATATTTTCCATCACATTCAAAACTTTTCTTTATTTTTCAACTACATATTTTTCATCACAACACTATTTAAAATACATTATTCCATCAATAATATGCAACAAACACCCGCCCCACCC
>CAIGRF010389232.1:798-18915 GCA_903798235.1 Fraxinus ornus | reverse complement strand
TGGTACACATTAAAATTTTCATTCTCATTCTTCTACTCATTTTCAACCACACATTCTTCAATAAAATAATATTTTCCATCACATCAGTAACTTTTCCTTCTTTTTCAACCACACATTCTCTATCAATCTACTATTCTAAAATACATTCTATCAAAATAATGTAGTTCAAACACACCTTAAAAGTTTTAAAATAAAAGTTTACAAAAAACTTCCACTAACCTATATAAATCTCTAAAAAAATCAATGAAATCCACATAAATCATCACTTAAAAAATGTCCATCAACATCTTCAAAAGTTCAATTGAATACGTCCCTAAGAGTTGTTTATTTGTTTATTTACAACACCATAAAAATTTTTTTTTTATTAAAATAGGGAAAATGCTAGGGTTTGCAATTGGATCCATCGAAATTCGAATACACACAGGCACAGCCAAATGCTCCAATCCTTCAATCTCTCATATGTTTCCTCGCTACAAATTGCGTTTAACTCAATCAATCCTATTTGTTTTCATGTTTGATGAAGATGATGTATGTTGCAACAATTCACAGAAGAGGCAGATTTCAGGTTTGTGCTTGAATCTAATGAGATGAGTTCACACTTGATCTAGGGGATTAAGATAGTCAATTCAATTCTACAATTTCTTGATTTTTGTAATCAATCGGTGTTGTATTAGTTCGTTAGATTCACGCACAAACTCGTAATCTGTCTTTTCGATTTCCGCTCTGATTTTACCAGTCTTACCTTTCCCCGGTTAGTTATCTTCTCGATCTCGACCTCGACCTCCAAGGAAGGTCATTTTTAATCGACCTTGTTTGTTTTCTAACTTTGATATGATTTATAAATTTGTATTTTATTAGTTGTTTTGATCTTGATTCAGATAATAAATGGAATTCCTAGATTGGCGAATCTGCTGGAACTGAGATTAATCTTGTGGTTATTAGATTATTAAGGGCATAGGGCTTTTGCTTCTACCTCTTGTGAGAGCTTCTTCAGCTCTAGCCGAGCTGGGCACTCCCATAGCATTTTTTAAACATGTTCAAAAGCAGCTACTTAGGCTAGAATCAGCTTTTGACTTTCTAAAATCCATGCCAAATGGGCCCTAAATTTCCTCAGCAGAGGAATATGATGAACATGATAAATATTTTCTATTTTGTGTAAGTTAGGAACTTTATATCGAATATATTTTCGAATTGAGATTGCTTCAGTTTTCATTATTATTTTTATCTTATAGTTTTGCTAAGATTAAAAGCAAATCCTTATCCTCTCAAGCATTTGAAACTTATATTGAGAATAGAGATATAAGCTCTAGATCAGTATTGGGAAGATGGATCCTTATATACATCTAGATTACGTTTAGCTAAGCTTAATAAATTTACTTATAAGTGAAAAAGTTAAAGTTGGAAATATGCAAGTTATATTATCTTGTTCATTGTCCAAAGAAGTAATTTCTTTAGAGCATCTCCAAAAGGCTCTGTATTCATATTAGAGTGAATTTTTTTTTAAAACACTCCAATAATGCTATCAATTTTGACTCTTTGTTTTTCTTTTTTCATAAACATTTATCATTTCCCTTCATCTTTTATTTACATGTTTTTTAGATGTTTATGATCAATCAATTCAAATATGATTTGAATGATTTGAGCAGTAGAGTATTGAAGGCTGCAACTTATTAAATATAATCATTACAAAATAAGAATAAAGAGTGAGTTTGGCTCTCCGACTTCGGAGATAAAAAATCACCCTATATTTTAAAAAGTTAACAATAGAGTCTTTTGGAGCTTGTTTTTATGCATTGACTCTATAAATAAAGAGCATCTTGTAATTAGAGAGTTTCTTGGAGGTGCTTTTAGTTATAAATAAGAAATTTAATGCTATCCAAACATGTTTAATTTGCTTACAATCAAAGCTCAACATGCTGATAGTAATGTTCACTTCTGATTCGGCTTGTCTAATTTCGACTTGGTGCCAAGTAAGTATATTAATTATATATATTTTCTGATTTGATTTATAATTGAGATTCTCATGTGGTGCTTTATACCAATTTAGATAGAAACCGTATTAGTTTTTGGTTTTTGTTATGAACTTTGTTGAAATGGAAAAATACTTCTACATTTTTGTCTTGTGAAAGATTATGCTGAAGATGAAGTATGCCAGAAATATAGGGAAAACCGTATTCAATAGTCATTAATTCTTTCGGTCATTATGGAAATGTAGGGGATAAATATTATTTCCCTTTCTTCTACCTACGTGTGAGGAAGTGCTTCAAGTCCTACTCATCTCCGATGTTTCTCTACCCTTTCCCTACCCCTTATTGGCCACTTCTTTGATCTCTATGTATATAATGCTTAGATTTGATTGGCATCGTTTCATTCAAGAGGTTCATTATACTCGTGCGCACCATGTTCTGAAATATGGCAACTTTTGGCTTCAATTTATACTTTGAGACTTGATGGAATTTGTGACATTGTTCATTGATATTTTGCAGGTTTCATGAATGTGTTATGAACCTCTTTATGTTTACAGTTATAAGTCAATTACTGGTGGTAAATTATTGAATAGTTCAGAATAGCCTTTCTAACGGTTGAGTGAAAATTTTACCCTTTTTATTAGTTTAAGATGCATTTTTGGAGATTGAATGTTCAATTTTACCTTGTTAAATATGACATCCACTGCATCATTGTCTACTTCCTCTTACATATGTCCTTCCCCACTTTGCATGTGATCCTCGTATCTCCCTTATAGTGAGCTCAAGAGACTTCGGAGTGTAACTGGGGAGGAGTTCGGAAGACTTCCTTATACTTGGGGGTTCCTGACCATGGGGAAATTAAGCAGGATGGGTGGTTGGGACCGCGTGAGATGGGTCAAGAGAAGATACAAGAAGGTAGAATATGAACTAGAAGACGGTTAATCTATATAAAACTAGTAAATGACTTTATTTTGCATTTTATAGCTCCAACTTAAATCGGTTGTCTCGTTTTTAAGTAGTATGTAAAGTATTGTATGTCTTGATGACAAAATGGAAAACACGTGGGCAGTAAGAATACCTCATCGGGGGTCGTAGGAATACCTCACCGGTTGACACAGAATAAGAAGGGACCCGAAAGAATAACTTTTACAATCATATTACATGTACATTAAGTTTGATATTGTTGTAAGGTGGGATTTTTTTACACATTGATCTTCACAATAATTTAAACAATCAATGACATATTTTGACAACACTTGGAGTGCCATTCTTAATGTACACAAAGGATGTACAACTAGTTTAATCCTAACTTTTATGTATGTGTAAAAACATCTCAAAGAGACTTTATTTTTAAAAACCATATTCTAAAATTTGGAGAGTATTTATAAATTTAGAGTTAAAATTTTGAAATACTCTAACAAACTCGTTTGAGTACAATATCAAATCAGTTGAAAGGTCGTAGAACAGTACACATGCTGAGAGCCTCCACTACATGAAGCACCAAAACTCATTTCTATTTTCTCCTATCTTCAGTCGAGCTACTTTACGAACTTTACTCCTTTTCTTACATGCTCAATATTCCTCCCTTGTTGTTGAGGTCTGCTATTGTGAAGGCATGGAATAAAAGATTATTACGAAATTAAAGCTTCTTAACTTAGATTTATTTTACCTTGCTTTGTTGTCATTTCTTCCCCGTTCTTTTGGGATCATGGTCATGGCTCTCATAGATAATTCAGCTTTCGTAAGAATTATCATAAACTATTTTGTGCATTCTTTGCCTCCAGTGTTTATTATATGCTTGTACTTCTTTGAATTCCTTTTTTGTTGTATAATGATCCACACAAATGGCAAAATAACTCTTTTTTTTGAGTTGTCTTCTTTTTTCCACCCATACTATAGAAAAGTAAAGTACATGATATATAGTTAGAGCCATTCCATGTCAAATAAAGGATACAACAAAATATAATATATCTACGCCTTTCTATCATGAACAACCGTAGGCACTCATGAGAAAGGTCAAAGATCTAAAGTTTGAAAATAAGTAGAAGAGGTGTAATGTAAGACTTGATAATTGCGGCCTTTCGGTTATTTATTTTTTCAACTTTCCAGTACTTGAAGGAATATTATCAAAACATTCTGGCATTTCAAATGTTATTATTTTACACACTAAAAATTCTGAATTTGAATTGCACGTATATAATGTCGAAAATAGAGAAGAAAGTGGACAGTGAGGATTTAAGGCAGCTAATTTTATATAAATTCTTCACATCTATTGACAAATGGACTCAAAGCAAGGTAAAACATCTTTTCGTAAACAAAAGACTCCGTTGGGTCAATACAAGCACTAAAAGACGAAAGCTGGGGAGCAAATGGTAAGTAGTCATAACATCAAACGATGAATAATAGGTGAGAGTGCTTGAACCGTGTAGTGCATTAGCTAATGGGTTAAGTATCACAACTGGACACTGAAGGGAGGCGCTGTTCAAGAGAATCACCACCTAGACCAAAGCAGCATACAAAATCAGAAATAGACAAGGGATGGTATCCTCATAATCATTACCTTATACAAGACAAACCAATCAGAAGACGGAATGTCTGACATAAACTTAAGGCATCCCTTAATGCATGAGAATTTCATATTCTAGAAGTCCTTTGGTACCCTGCGATATGCTCACAGGTGCAGCAAAATACAATGGAATTCTACCCTTTCGCCTTCTATTTTTCCTGCTTTTTCTTTCATACCATCTAAAATCATCAAATCACAATGATATCATGGGACACAACAACTAAGTGTGAACACAAATTGTAAGTGCTCCTATATAGTTGTAAAACTAAAAGTTTTGGTGGCAAACACATGAAAAACTATTCATGGTGGTATTTGGTCCCAGTTTACCTCGTGTTATAACGCTTCATTTTTTCATCACTACAAAATACACAGTATATAAATCTAAATATAACGTGACATAGATGACTCAATGGCTGCCCAACTAATCTTCAACAATACCACCGAAGTAACTCGCTAATCTGTGACCTTATTTTTCATAGTAAATCATGGGAAAAATCAAGGATCTCAAACTTTGAAGAGAAGTAAAATTAGGTTTGGTTAGAATTCTAATTGGAGATGATTAGGAGTGCTTTTGTTCTGTTTTTCTTTAGGGAGGTCCTAGTTTTCTTTCCATTCCTTTGCTTGTACTGTTTATCCTCATTTTAATAAATATCTAATGGTGGTTTAATTAAAAAAAGAAAAAATATAAGAGAGAAAGAAGTGCAAGAGGTGTAATGCAGGACTTGATGCACTGGGGTCGATTGAACATAAATTCTGGTACTTAAGAAAACGATATTTAAACATTCAGACATTCAAATGTTTGCTAATTTGAACCTAGAAGATATTGAGACTCGATGGGAGAATATGAAAATATAATATCGAATCTAAGAAGAAGATAGATGTGTGCTTCTCTAGCAGTAGGGGTCGATTGAACATTTTCCATTGTTAGGTCAATAAACAAGAAGCATAATGTAGGACTTGAAGCATCACAAACAATTTTGAACATTAGGAATTAACAAGTAAAAGAAACTAAAAAAGCTTAACATGGTTCATCAGAGATATGTTACTAATTTTAGATATCTAGTTGAAGTTATTGATGTTGATTATCGGACTTTATTTTCATCTTCAATCATAGGAAAAATCATCTCAAAGTTTGTAGAGAAGAGGTGCATTGGAGGACTGCATGCTCGTAACTCTCCCTTCTCTTATTACTTGTTGGAGGCACGTGCCGTAGTATATAGTTTTTCAATTTTAATCCGATTTTAATCTCTATCAAACGGGGCCTTATTATTATCACATTTTAATTTTTTTTTAAAAAAAAATTAAATCAATCCAAATGGATATTCATATCGTGAAATATCGAATCAAATGTTTTAGGAAAAATAAAGTTCGAAAAAAGAACATTGGAATGTGGTTGAGATTGAAAATAAACATAAACAATCACGACTTTACGTTTCACAATTAATATAAAATTATTTTTGATATTTATAATTTATCGACCATATATTTATCATGGCCGTACTTCAATAATCTCAACAAATTCTAAATCATTTAAAATGTATATTTGTAACTTAGAATAACGAATCAAACGTAGAAAAAAAAAAAACCCCGGCTTAGACAGCTAATTCAAGCCTAGCCGGGCTAGAAAGCCTTTGGCTCGGCTCGAGGGAAAAAAAAAAAAAGAACGGCTTAGCCGAGCCGCCAAGTTGAGTCGAGTCATCGGCTTATGAATAGTGCCCCCACAAAGTGACTGTTTTATTAATGTAGGAACAAAACATCATGCTTGGCAAACACTAACACATAGAGATAGCTAGCCGGAAATTATCCTACATGGATATCGAAGGGCACACTACTTAGACCATGTATCACAGTATACAAAATCAGAAGAAAATGTTTGTTAATTCGAAACGACATGGAAGATACAAAGTCTCTATTGGTCATGTACATAATCTCGAAATCTAAGAAGATAGATGTGAGGTTCTCTAGTGGTTGTCATTTTCCATTAACAGGTCAATAATTAACAAGGTAAAACCCCATCTCTTATTAAATGAAGCAATGTCCTTGGCCAACGCTAACACCGAGAGAAAGCTAGGGCACAAAACGGGATTACATAACCCAATAGTCCGGTATCCATAAACAATGGAAAGTATGTGTTGTGCATATCGACCCATTTAGTGTACCCGCCTGAGTATTTAGTAGTATCACAACTAGACCATGAATCACAAAATATTATAACAAGACAAGGCATAATATCCTCCTAATTACTACCTTGTAGAAGACAAACAAATTAGAACGGTACAACCCATAGATAAGTTAAAAGGCATCCCCTCTATCCACTACACCAGTATCAATTTGCAGAAGTCCTCCTCCGACACATTACCCTGGTTGTGCTCATAGGTGCAGTCCAATTCAATAAGAATGCTTTTTCTCTTTTAAGTGCATCCTTTTCTTGAAATTTTTTTTTTTGTGCTGCCTAAAATTATCAAATCACTATAATATAGAGGGAGACGACAACTGAGTATTTACATAAATTATAAGTCCTTTTAATTAGTTGTAAAACTAAAAATTAGGTTCCAAACATAGACCGAACCTTTCTTCAGGGTATTGTCCTTGTTTACTTCATGGCTTTGCAGCTTCATATCCTATCACTACAAAATGTACAGTGTATAAATCTAACTATAATGCTATACAAATGACTCAAATTCAACCCGACTAATCCTCAACGATGCCACCAAATGAGTCTCCTTATCATTGTATCATTTATTCCCTGACCCCTATTAATTGATTGTAAACCCAAGGACCTGAATCATAAAAAGTGGCTTCAAAATCGGTATATTGGTTCATTTGTTGGTATAAGAAATTAACTTTGAAAATGAGATTTGGCATAATAAGTAACTTAAAAGGTAAATTTGATTATACTTTTTAAGTTTTAAGCACAACCAAATATGCTCGCATAAAGAGAGATTGATTCTTCAGTTTCACAAAATAACTCAAATCTTTAACATCCCTAAACATTTTCATTTACGTTACATAAATTTTCCTTTACTTTTCTTGAATAATCATAACATACAATATTCCAAAAAAAAAAAATGAATATCACAAGAAAATCAATCTACTTCATAACCTCAGAAAAAAGCGCACTAAACACTCGAACACTACAAAGAGTCAATATCTCTTCTCGAATGCTAGTTACTTGATCAGTGCCCTAAAATTGCAAAAATCCTTAAAAGGTTAATACAAAATAATAAAGAGGAAAAAAGAAATTAAATCAGGTATCAAATTAGGGTTCTAGTTTGACACGAATTCAATGATAAACTTTGATGATACAAATAATGAAATTTCGAAATTTGAAGAAAGCAGAATTTGGGAGGAAAACTCAAGGAATTTATTCGATCGAATTCTTGATTATTTCTTGGGGAATTCCTATTCTTCAATGGAAATTTACGAGTTGAATGGTCTTCTTATAGAGTTTCTAAGCTGAAGCATAATCAGGCGGGAAAAGAAGGAAAGCACCAACTGAAGCTGGTTCGTTTGATTGGCGGAATTTTTCATGGAAGTAGGAAAATATTTTCCTACTTTCACTTTTTTGAATGTTTGATATGCTGAATATTCAACGGAAAATGTTTTCCTCCCTTTTTCTAGGTACAACCAATTGATGCACAAATAGTGGAAAATATTTTTTCACCTAATAGGTGGGAAAATATTTTCCCAACATTTTCTACCTTTTTTTTTTTGCAATGGGAACAAATTCTAGACACAATGGTAAAAAAACATTCACTTTTATCGACAACTTTCATGCAAAATAAAGTCAAACGAATGATTTTCGGTATGATAAATTTTTTTTTTCAAATGAGAACAAATTTTAGACTCAATAGTAGAAAAAATTATCATTTTAATGGACAAATTTCATAAAAAACGAAGTCAAATGGACATCAAATTTTCAACATTTTTCATGAAAAATTATACCAATCAAACACAATTCATTACAATTCCCGTAAAACATTTTCTTTCCATCTATTTTCCACCCTTACAATCAAACGGACCCTAAAAAATCAGTAATTGTTAAAAACGGTTTTTTCCTTACCTTTTAGCAATACGTTTTTAATCTGTGAGAAGGAAATATATATAGAGTAAAATCCTGATAAATGAATTCGATAAATTAATAATCTTGCTTATATAATAAAATTCTTGAGTTTCGACTTGAATCAGTGTACTAAATTAATAACCCCGTTAAATACATAAGATGATAATTTTTTTGAGATCCTTTAAGGTCTAACGAATAAATAAAATAATAATTGATTAAATTCATAAAAGTTCGTACTAATACAAATTAGAAAACTTTTAATTGACAATATTTTCTTCAATTTGCCTATTTCTTTAAATATGCATCTAAAGTTTTTTTTGCTTTTTCTTTGCACACGCTCAACTGCATTTCTAATTTTTTGCAATGCACATACTACATTTGACATATTTTTTTTTTCATTTTGTACAAAGTAAAGTTATAACTGCTTGAAATGTCTCTTTTGAAGAAGTCATTGATAAAATACAACTATCATTTAAATCATGATCATCATTGATATGTGTATCGAGTACCTCTTGAATAATATTTTCATCAATAAGAGATTCCATCGCCACATCATTTTCACTAGGATAATTTAAAAGATGTTCGACATCCATCACATTTCTATATATAGCGTAGACCAAAAATAGGTTTACACAATTCATTGATCCCTTCATCTCCACTAATTTTTTATTCAACATTAATATCGTCAATTGATCGAATCTTACAAATTTTTTAACTCCTTTCAAATGAGACGCCATGGTAGAAAAAAGAGATGAAATTTGGAATAATTGGGGATCTTAAGTCAAAACTAATTACTATAGAAATTATGTTCCATGTGTACATGAAATAACTTGAAAAATTAATCTTCCATGATAATAAACTTTGAAGGCCCAGATATCTGCAGATTTTAAAACTGAACAGAAGAATAAAAAGGTAGAAGGATTTATTATCAACTTTAGTGTGTTATCTACACGAGGTGATAGTAATCACGAGAATAGTAATCATGCTAGAGATAATATAAGAGGAAGCACTAAACTACCTAAGATTGATTTCCCACGGTTTGAGGGAAATGGACCTATGGAATGGCAGAGGAAAGCCAGGAAGTATTTCCAACGTCATCAAGTCCCTGATGAACTGAAGGTGGGATTGCAGATATGTACTTTAAGGAAAGGCAAATATATGGTTTGATGGCTTCTTTGCAAGCCATCCTAATACAGATTCGGACTTATTCTCTGAGGAGATCTGTTGGAGGTTTTCATAAACCACTGGGAGAGGAAATGATTGAATCATTTAGCAAGATTAAACAATTGGGCTCAATGACTTGATACTAACAAAGGTTTGAAGAGAAGTCCCAGGTAATGTCAGCATTGCCTCATGTTCCAGAGTCATACTATGATACTACATATTTGTGTTTACAAGTGGATTAAAGGACAGATAATGTCCATGGTCATAATGATGAAACCAGATACCTTATCCAAGGCCTTTGAAATTACCTGCTTTCAAGAATCAACCATCCTAGCCATTAAAAGATTTGAAAAACGCAATAACTTCTCACCAGACCATAACAAATGGAGTTTCCATCCTTCAAAACCTCCTAATGAAACAAAACCAAATGAACCATAGCCCAAAGTCAATAAATCAACAAACAATTACAAGATCATCACTCACTGACTTATAAACCAAAAGAAATATGGGGCTTTGTTACAAATGTGATGAGAAATATACCATAGGACATGTCTGCAAAAATAGGTCCCTGAATTTTATGTTGATAGACGAAGATGAGAAAAGTGGGCCAGAGGAGGACAAAGAATCTGAATCAGAAGGTGGACAAGAGGGTGATGAGATAATGGAGATCTCTACTAGTGCCTCGGCTGAAAGTTTAAAGAATAAGACAAATAAGAGTCCTTGGAATAATCAAGGGAAGGAAGATCTCTATCTTGATAGATAGTGGGAGTACTCACTGCTTTATAGATGAGAGGCTAGGGAGCGAACTTAATTATGCTACTGATGAAAGAATGGCCAATGGTGACAAACTGGATAGTAAATTTGTATGCCAACCAATGATATGGAGAGCACGTGATTGGGAATTCCAATACAAGCTAAGGACTTAACTTGGGGACATTGACATGGGGTTAGGCCTGAACTTGATGAGCCTATTTGGTCCCATAATATTTGACTTTGTGCAAGGATATGTCAGGTTCAAGTACAACCATGAGGAAGTAAAATTGAGGAGTGAAGCACCACGACATCAAGTCAGGATGATGGAGGTGAAAGAGATGGAGGAATTGTTTAACAGGCAACCTTATGGTGTTAGACAGCTATACACCATTAATGGTGAGGAAAAGGAGAAAATCTCCAACAAGATAGTAGATGTTATTAATCAGTTTTCAAAAGTATTTAGAGAACCAAAGGTCTGCCTTCTCTTGGCTCACATGACCACTTAGTCGATTCTAATTGGATCAATATCTGCAATTGTAGCACATGCTTCATTCTCTCCATAAAGATAAGAATATAGTACATAAATTCATTGATTATACTTAAATGATATAAAACAACTAATAAAAGAAAATTAATAAAAAGATCAAATACAATAATACCTAATATAACTCTTTGTGAATCATTCAATGCTTGTACTTCATCCAACTCAATATTGACGAATTCATGTAGGTTCTTATGCAACTAATTTTTAGGATAAATCACCATCTCAATTGTATTTGCAGTCGACCTAAAGGAATTAAGAATTCGACCACTAATAGGGAATGTAGATTCAGAAACAATTGTTGATATTTGAATAATTAGCACATTTTTAGCAATTTGAAGGGCAATATTCTATTTATTTGTATTTAATTTTCACCAAAGTAATATATCGAAAGATTCATTGGTCAAATCTTTAAAACGACCATTTAAGTCAAATATTTAAAACGATCATTTAAGTAATCAACTGAATCATTCTAACATTTAACATTAAAATTTAGAAATTAAGTTAAAATGTAAATAATTAATTGAGTGACCTAATTAGTAAATTAAGGCGCAAATTAACTAAAAATGCTGTTAGCTAAAATTTAAAGGAGGCCGAAAATAATTAAAACAAAACAACATAACTACCAATAAAAATATAGCAAATAATTACCGAAAAATAAGAAAATCAGTTGACATGAAAATTTAGGCACATCTCGAAAAACTATTAGTAGAAGGAAAAGAAACGTGTTAAGTTTGAATTAAAATCTAGATTTAATTGTCCACTCAGTTATAATGGGCGATCGATAAATATTGTTTAGTAGTAGTTATTCAATACTTCACCCAATTTGAGAGTTTTACATTCATAGTTGTGGTGATCGCTAGATATTTGGATGAATTGGGATGTATAATTGTCTATTTAGGTATTAAGTATAACTAAGGTGGGAAAAAATTAGATTAATTTTTGTTAAGATTTTTGGGTAAACGGTTTGCAAAAATTGAAATATAAACTATAAACCAAACCACTTTGAAACGGTTTGGTTCGGTTCGGTTCGGTTCGGTTCGGTTCGATTCGATTCAAAACCAAAGATCTGATTGATCCATGTGGACCCAAACCAACGGTTTCAAAAAAGTAGTTTAGGTTTGATTTTACTGTCTAACAGTTTCATTGTTCAACCCTATTCCTTATAACTAATTTTAAGCTTGATTGTAACTTTTCCAAAATACACATCCAGTCAATATGTCTCAAACTAAATGAACAACAATCGAAGAGAACTAGTACATACTTGCTTCCAGTCAATACTGAAAGAAATAATTTAAATGACAAGCAAAAAATTCAATTACTTATTGAAAATCAAGTGTACCATAATGGAGGTGAAATATTACTACGAGATTCTCCGGCATAATTTAATTGAATGGTTTCATAATAAAGATTCCCATGTCATGGCCTTTTCTGCCTGGTCCACTGAAATATAGCTCACAATTATCATCTATAAAGTATATGCAATTTGGTTTGATACATGCATTCTGACGAGGCAATTGATGTGGAAACATTACTACATAAGAACAATGCTTGATTTCCTAAACTAGCCACTTCAGTTAATCTATATGCATAATTATTCCCCTCCTCGTGACATTCATCTAGCCTCAACCTCAACCTCCACCTCCACACCATCAACATCACCCTTGTCCTCATTATCATCATCCTCTTCCTCATCGTCAACATCATCTTCTTCTACATCTACATCATCATCACCAAATAAAGAACCCTTTCAGAAACGAGAAACAAGAAGAATATGTCCTCATAATTCAACTAGATACTTCTAATATGTATCACTGGTTTCAATTGGAGCAGGGGCAATAATTGTTGCTTTTGAGCCATATTGGCATCATTAAAGTCACGAACTATACAACTCCATGATAATCCGCGACAAAAAATTTGTCATTGTAGAAAACAATAGCTTGATAAACGCAAGAATGGACGGAGATATTGGTCCAAACAGAATCTCCTAATTTTGTAAAAACCAATATAGCAACTATAGTACAATCCTCATTATAATCATGTAAATTTTTCCCTTTCGAGGATTTGAGGATATCGCTATTTTCCTATCAACTGCAGGCCATAAATTCAAGATAAAAATAACGAAATAAGTGAAATAGGAAAACAAGATGATATTTTATCGATTCCACAACAAAAATATATACTTACAAAGAAAATTAAGTATGTTAGTGTAGCAACTGGCATTCACATTTCCCTTTCTTTCTTTTCTTCATTAATCCTGTAGCTATATTAAAGCAAAGGCGATTTTCATTACAATAATTAAAAAATACAGTTTAGTAATTAGCTGGATTAGAATTTAAAAATATTAATAAATTAATTATAAAATACGTACATGTAAAATTATTGAAAAGAAAGTTACAAGATATATATATGTTTATGAGCATTATTTATAAACCAGTACTTCTCGGCATAATCCAGCATAAAAGATTCATATTAATGCAGTTCACATAACTTGAGTAATCACAATCTGTTGCATACATGTAACAGCATAAACTCAAATTAAAGGTGCAAATAAGTATTAATACATGAGAAGTTGAGGTCAAAATACTACTGCAAGAATAAAAGTAAGGGCTGGCTGAAATTTTTTACAATGTCAAGGTAAATTGAAATTCACAAAAAACTGAAATGAGTAATGCTACAGGAACCTGCTGGGTTACCTGTAGCATTACCCGGCCCCACTGCCCCCCTCACAATAGGGGGGGCAGTATTATTATATTCGTGGTGGGCCCCTCACTTATGTGAGGGGCGGGTAACCGGGCGTGTAAACGCCCGGGTACCAATGGCATTCCCCTTACATATGAGGGCACACCACAAAAAGAGCATCCAAGATTCTGTCTGTCATAGATTATCGCACCGCCAACCGTCGCAATCAAAGAAATAAAATTTAAAGTATTTCTACCAATTTTTTATTAAATCTTAATATAAAATATACAGATATGTATAAATTAAAAATTAAGAACATGAACAGAGAATTGAAATTGAAAGAGAGAAATTACCAAGAAGGGAAGAATATAGATATTGGAAATTCGAGCAAATTGTGGCATTGTTGGCTACTTTTGGGGTTGGAGAATTTAATATTGTTGGTGCATTTTAATATATTAAATTCATTCATTATATTTTCTTTTAATAGGTTTATAGGTTTTGGAAGTTAGCGTAGTGAAAAGGTTGGGGGTTTAAAAAATGAAAGGTAGAAATGTGGCAATTGAATAAGTAATTTCATGTGTTTATGACACCTCTTTATTTTAAATTACTTATAGGATCATTCCTTGGTCATTCATCACCAACACAAAAATCACAATTCTCTCATCTTCTCTTCTTACATTCTCACTCATTTTCTTTGAGAGATTCTTGAGCAAAGAAGGGTGTTCTTTTAGTGGAGCTTTGCGCTCAACTACTTGTGCAAAGAAGCTACTTTTTTGTGTTGTTATATTAATCTTTCAAGTAGAAATAATTTTTAATCCCTTTGATATAATAATTGGTGTGTTTGGAAGTACAATTTGTTGATATGATCCACATCTGTACTATTATTGAGACTATGAAATTTTAATAATGTTTTATTTTGAGTATGTTTAAGTAATGACAAATACAACTAGGAAGAAGTTACGCTCAAGAATTTATCAATTATGGGTTGTCTTAAAATCTATGTTTAATGAGGAGTTTGGGTGTTATAGGGTTTTCAGTTTATTCAACATTTTCACATTATATACGTAATTTTATAAAAAAATAAAAAAATATTCACATATATTATTTTTAATAATATTAATTTTTCCTTTAACAGTATCAATTACTTTTAACTACTTTCAAAGTATTAGTACTTCAAAACATTATGCATATTATTTATCCGATACATAAAATGTGCAATGCACATGCTTACTACTAATATATATTGCATTATTTTTTCATAAAAAGTAAATAAACATTTAATATTCGGTATTATTAATATGACGTATTTTAGGGTAAACAAGTTTAATTATAAAGTAGTCGTTTTATATAAAATCTTGTAATTTTTAATTGCAAATAAATATTTTTAATAAAAATGATGAAAAAGGGAAAAAGAAATTATAAGAATCTTTAGTTACATACAAAATATAGATAAAAAATAAGAGAGAGAGAGAGAGAGAGAGAGAGAGAGAGAGAGAGAGTAATTATTAATTATGACTCTAACGTTCGTAGAAGGGAGAAAGAAAGAGAAATATTGAAAGGAACAAAAAATACATATTAATTTTTTATTTTTGGTGAAAGTCTATCAAAATATTGTGAAGAATGCATCACAAATTTTGATATTTTATTTTAGTACTTTCTACTTAAAAGTTAGTATCTTCGAAACTTTTATAAAAATTTTTAAAAGTCATTAACAATTTGAATACTCTAAAACGTTATAGAGAAATCTAAAAAATTTTAATTGAATATATCGGAACTTTTAAAGGCTTTTCAAAAGTCTATAAAAGTCTCGATTGAATAAACCAATACTTTTATAGAGTATCAAAAAGTCTATATTGAATATTTTTAAGCTTTTTAAATCTCAAAAAATCTTAAAAGTTCAAATTGAATACATCCTTCCTAAACTTTAAATAAGTGTTAATAGTTACAAAACATTTTTTTTTTTACCTTTTAGCTATGTGAGAGGCTCTGGCCCCAATTATCAAAAACTACAGAAATAGTAGCCTTGGTAATTCCAGCTTGGCCTTGCTTGTACGCCAACTCCTGCAAATTAGAAGCCCTAACTTACTGCAAATTTGTGATACCTAAAACAAATCAAATTTAATCGAGGATGTTCGATTTGCTCGACCCGTTCAAACCCGTAATTGCATTGAAGTAATGATCGAAACCCAGTACCAATGTTCTTGTTACGCAAGATTTGAACCTCTCTATTTCTTTTATCTACATAATCTCAAAATCTAAGAAAAAGATAGATGTGAGGTTCTCCAATGGTTGTCATCTTCCATTGACAGGTCAATAATTAACTATGTAAAACCCTATCTCTTATTAAATGATACAATGTGCTTGGCCAATGCAAACACTTAGAGAAAGCTAGGGCATGGAACGGGATTACATACCCCGATAGTTCGGTATCCATGAACAATGGAAAGTAGGAGTTGTGCATATCGACCCGTTAAGTATCCCCCACCTAGGCATCGAGGGGCACACTATTAAGTAGTATCACCACTAGACCACGAATTGCAGCATATTAGAAGAAGACAAGGGGCGGTATTTCCCTAATCGCTACCTTGTAGAAGACAAACAAATCAGAACAATATAACCCATAGATAAGTTAAATGTATCCCCCTCTATACACTACACAAGTATCAATTTGTAGAAGTCCTCCAACACATTACCCTAGTTGTGTTCACAAGTGTAGCCCAATCCAATAAGAAGGCTTTTTCTCTTTAATTGCTTTCTTTTCCGGGATTTTCTTTGGTGCTACCTAAAATTATCCAATCACTATAATATTGAGGACGACTAAGTATTTACATAAATTATAAGTCCTCTTAATTAGTCGTAAAACTAAAAAATTAGGTTCCAAGCATAGGCAGAACCTTTCTTCAAGGTATTGTCCCGATTTACTATGCAGCTTCAAATCCTGTCAATGCAAAATGTGCAGTATATAAATCTAACTATAATGCAATACAGATGACTCAATTTCAGCCCAATTAATACTCAATGATGCCACCAAACGAGTCTCCATATCATTGTATCATTTATTCCCTTATCCCTATTAAATGATTGTAAACCTAAGGAACCGAATCATATAAGGTGGCTTCAAAATGTATATTGCTTAATTTTTTATTATAAGACAGTAATTTTGAAAATGAGACTTGGCATAATAAGTAACTTAAAAAGTAAATTTGATTATATTTTTTAAGTTCTAACCACAACCAAACATGCTCACAAAGATTATTGACTATTCAGATTCAAAAAATAACTCAATTTTTAACAACCCTAAACATTTTCCTGTTCATTATATAAAATTTCCATGACCTTTATTGAATAATCATAACATGCAAGATTACAAAAAAAAAAATATCACCAGAAAAATCAATCAACTTCATACCTCAGAAAAATTGAGATTATTAAAAACACACGAAACATCTTCATAACATTGTTGATACAAATAATGAAACTTTGAAATTTATATGATCGAATTGTTGATTATTTCTTAATAAATTCCTGCGATTTCTTGTAAATTTTCTAACAGTTGAATGGTGTATAAACGAAGTGAAAGCGAACAGGGCAAAAGAGGAAGCAGAAACAGGTGGGAAAGGAAAGA
Organism: Fraxinus ornus; assembly: GCA_903798235.1. Taxonomy (NCBI): domain Eukaryota; kingdom Viridiplantae; phylum Streptophyta; class Magnoliopsida; order Lamiales; family Oleaceae; genus Fraxinus; species Fraxinus ornus. Next base: position 1,554 of record CAIGRF010389232.1, on the reverse strand, counting down.
AAGCATTAACTGAAGCTAATTGAAAATTGCATGGAAACGACACCGTTTTAAAGTTTATGTAATAAGCCCATGTTTGATAGAATTAAGTCAAAATCAATAATTAGTTTTAACCATACATTTCATCAATTTCTATCAAAATATACAAAAAAAATATGATTTTAATCCCCACCAAATAGGGGCTAAATAAGGTATAATAGTTAAAAAAACGTTTTTCTTTACCTTTTATAAATATGTCTTTAAATTGTGAGGAGGATATATATATATATTGTGTTATTTTGAAGGTAATATTAGCATGTTAAATATGTAAAGTTATGTTAAATTAGCGTGAATTACATTTTGAATGTTAGATATGAGTCATTGAAATAATTCAAATTGAATCATTAGTATTATGTTGAATTTCAATTATGTTTTAATGTCAATATTAATAAAATTTCATTTACGTAAATTTGGATGGTGTCGATCTCATATCTTAGGTACTCTCTTGGTGTAGGGCATGATTTGATTTTACTCCAACATTGAATTTCAATTTTATCATAAATATGAGTCTTTCATGTAATTTGTAATCAAACTCAAATAAAGAATGAATGAACCAACATTGATATCGTCAATCTATGCAGGTGAGACTAATTCGACGAATAAACACCTACGATAATCACAACCAGTCCACGAACAATTATTTGTTTCATGCACACCGCAGTTTGACATCAATCTGAACTTAAAATGATGGTTATTGTAATTCATTAATGTCAACGTTTT
>CAIGRF010389135.1:13843-46051 GCA_903798235.1 Fraxinus ornus | reverse complement strand
TCGTCTTCAAACACTCAGATCATTAATCAGAGGATTAATTGCAACTTTGCAATCACAAGAAGATTCTTATCATCTATTTGTATTTTTCAAAATACAATTTTAACGATTTTCGTATTTTAATATACGCGAAATCCGTCGTACAGTGTTTTGATTGATATTAATGTCACGTCTCAAACTAGTATGCTTATTTGTGTTAATGTTTTTGATTTCCTGTATCACGTGCTTTTACACTGGATATTGAGTTGTGGATTTCAGGAAACATGTTTAACAAGAAATGCAAAAGACATCAGTTTGATGAAGATTGGGTAGTTTAGATTTTGTTTTTCCTTGACTTATTGTATAATTTTGTTACAGATTGCCAAAGGAATAGTTTGTTAGGTTTTTAGTGTTGATGATTCTGTTGACAAAATAATTGATTTGTAACATGTTGTAAAAGTCAAGGACCTAGAGAACAATTTATATAAGTTGAGTTATGAGGTCTAGGGTTCGAGCATAAAAAGAGGAGAGGTCGTCGCTCTTTTTATAAGTTAAGTTATGAGGTCATGACGCCGCATTTTCGTTAGCCTATCGCTTGGATAATGCTCGAGCGACAAAAACAGGATCACCGTCGCTTGCTTGTCCCCCGACTCTCGCTCGAGCGAGAGGCTATTGCTCGCCTGTTGCTGAGGTTTCGCTCGAGTGACAGGTTTATACGAAAAGTCCTAATTTGCATTTTTATACAGATTTTTTCAGCCCATTCAACCTAATTACCCTCTCCTATAAATACCCAAACTTTTGCACGAATTGTAAAGGTGGTTGATCATTATTCTTTGCCTCATATTATTATTTAGAGATCCAAGAAATCATTCCTCCTTCGTGATTTATTCTTATTATTCTTGAGATCATTCAACCAAACTTTGGGAAAACATCAAATTGAAGAATCCAAAACATCTACTTCCTAAACATCCCTAGAAAGGTACTTTTTCAGTTAGACTTCAAAAGTTTCTGGAGGTTGAGAGAGGTTGGACTACAAGCGCAGGAAGAAGAACATGAATAGGTGATTCCTGGGTATTCACTTGGAAGAGACGTGTGCAGAAGATCGTGAGACTGAGACAGCAGATCTTGGAAGCTACATGAGTTAGATCGGGAAATCTAGCAGGTTGGCTAGATAGTATCTACAATAGCAAATCGTGAGTCTGGAACGAGCAGCAAATCTTGAAGTTGCAGGGTTCACAACAACTAGTGGAACTAGTTTGGAATTGAGTTGTAACACATATTGTCTATAGTGGAGGTAACTGGCTTGATCCCGGAGTTTTTACCAGTTGTGGTTTCTCTATCATCATATCGACGTTCGTTATTTATTGCTTTCCTTATAACTGCGGTATTCAAACTTAGGGAATTGACTTGTTTGATATAATCATCTAGAAACAATTTAAAAGTGACTAGTTGCTTTGATTGATTAATTCCGCACGTAGGGTCAAAATTAAAAACGGATTATTAATAACCATTCGGTAACTTAGTAGCCGTTAATTTGATAATGAGTAATTCTCAATACCCATTCATATAATCAATAGAATATGCATTACACATCCTTCACCATTCAAAAGAAGATGTGTTCTAATGGTTTCATATATCATGCATGGGAATAAATGGAAACATTCAAACAATACTAGTTTTTTCGAAACTACATTAAAATAGTAATTTGATCATATTTATATAATTTAACAACTATAATCACGTAAATATTGTCCGATTTACAAATTATATGTAACCCTATCAAATTAACAGAATGGAAATTACAAACTCATATGGAAATTTTATTTTGTGTACTTCAATTCTTATTCAATTTGTACGGATACTAATTTCTACTTTTTAGAATATGAAAGACATATCACATTTTTTATATAGAAAAAAGAAAGTTTACACACTTTGATGAATTACCAATTCTAAAACATTACTGGAACTCAATTGTGACGTAAGGCTAGATGAATTAAATAATAGATGCATTAAGTATTGGGATTCCATGCATAGAATGCTCAAGAACCGAATGCATAAAATTTCAATGAATGAATCCATTTTAATATGATAGAATATGATATGCACATAAAGAAACAACAATCGTCTTAAGATTGTTGGGAAAAATTGACGTGCATAAATTATATTCCAATTACATACATTTTATATGCATAAAACTGAACATAACTTCAACTTACCGAAATCAATTATGTAAAATAGAATTGAGAAGTGCATCAATTATGTTTTGAACCCTCTTTATATGAAACCCGAATCCAAATAAATGCTCAAAATATTTTGAAGTGAACATGCATTAACGTGATAATTCAATGATGAAAAAAATAAAAGAATAAAAATTTTCAAACACTGAGGTCTATATATAGTTGTTGGAAATTTTTGTCAAAAAAGACACAACCTATGACAGAGACACAACTATTGGAATTAGTCTCTATATTTGAAGAAATACGTCTATTGGAAAAATAACAATGCCAAAAGTCAGAATCTTTCATATTGAAAGACACAATTTTAGCTAAATAATTTTATAGAATATTCCATAATATTTTACGTAATTTTCCAACAACGCACCTATTATAAGTGACTTAATTTTTGCTTAATTTTTCATTAACCAAATATTAATCTCCACTTAAATAATTAAGAATTGGTCCAAACCAATTTCCAACAAGTTTCGATCAAATATATGTTGTAGTGGTTTGTGCTTTTAATGCTGATATTTGATTGTTGAACTTTTCATTACAATGGCTTTGTCGTATTTGAATTTTGGCTGAGAATTTTTCATTTCAATCACAATCTTTCCAGGATGATATATTAAGAATCTGTTTATGACATTTTTTCTGCAATTGAATAATAATAATACAGTTATAGTGCCAATCTCACTAAAATTACTACTTAACTTAGAAAGAAGTCTCGGTTATCTACGAATCTTCCTGGGCTCACTTCATAGTTTTTCGTTTGTATTGCTTACTTCAAAATTTTGTTTTTTACATGCTTGCGGTTCGTTTTCAATTATCAGTGTCTTGCTCGATTATTATTTTGCTATTTTCCAGTTTTTGATGCATATTATTTTTGAATAGGCAATTGTAAAGCCTCGATGCATAGATCCGAAATGATCTTAAGGGCAACATTCGGCAAGTCATTGATCAGAACGATGGAAGAGATATGAAAGCAGAACTTTGCACTTATCATGAGCTGAAGGAGATTGTGAATAATAAATTGGAAGATTTATCCGGTGAGAGCTTTAGAGATTGCGATAACTCTCGCTGCAATGTGGAGATTTAAATGTTAGATGGGCCCTCGAGTTTTCTCGATGTGAAACAACAGTTTAAAACTGTCCAAGTTATCAGATTGTTGCTTCGGCTTACAAGGTTTATAGAATTCTTGTTTCGACCTTTAAATGTTTCAATTTTCCGTATATGATGAGTGTTTACTATTGGATGTGTGGAGCTTAATATATTGTATAAACTTTTCCCTCTCTTGTGGTTAAATGTTATAGGAGCTCTTTGAGAAATTGGCACATGTATTAGATAAAGGGTATTACGGCGCACCTCTATTCTATGTATCTTAGTAGAGAAAAAATAAAATAAAAAGTGCGAATTCAAAACACATCGTAATTCTTTTTTGTGATATAACGAAATTTGATAGTGACAACCTTTTGAGCCCATGCGTTTGAGGGTGAAGTACGTTACATCGCGTGTAGTTCTTACTTTCATTTTCCTATTTCGTCTTATTACTTTCTCTCAAGGATGACACGGTTAATGATGTATTTTGGCATGTATTAAACTCCTGGATAACTAGGTAAATTATTCTGACATATTTAATACATACATATTAGTATCGTGGTACTTCCTGAAATTGATTAACAAATCTCGAGTTGTTGACAAGTAAATGAGCGATTTACCTCATAGGTTAGAATTCGATGAACTAAATTATAAAGTTTAGTTCATTTTTGATGTAAAATTAAATTAATATCGACAACTCATATTCATGATGTTGTGAAGTCAACCACCAGATTGAGAAGTTGAGGTTATATGGCATAATAATGAAATATTTGATCAAACAAAAGATTTATAAAGACAAGAAATTGTTGATAATTTCATAGTAATCATGCTAAGAATAAGAATCACATAACTTCAACTTACCGAAATCAATTATGTAAAATAGAAATGAGAAGTGCATGAATATGAGTTTAGTCGAGATAATAGTTGAATTCTTTGTCCTTAAGATGATTATATCTCTCACGGGTACTAAACCGAACATAACTTTTACTTACCGAAATCAATTATGCAAAATAGAAAAGAGAAGTGCATGAATATGAGTTTAGTCGAGACAAGAGTTGAATTCTTTGTCCTTAAGATGATTATATCTCTCACGGTACTATCAATTTTTCAACATTTGTTTCCCAATATACAACGACCACATTCTCGTAATAGGAGCACTCCAAATTACATAGATCAATGAACTGACTTATGTTTTGAACCCTCTTTATATGAAACCCAACTCCAAATAAATGCTCAAAATATTTTGAAGTGAATATGCATTAACGTGATAATTCAATGATAAAAAAAAATGAAAGAACAAAAAATTTCAGACACTGAGGTCTATATATAGTTGTTGAAATTATTTGTCAAAAAAGACACAACATATGACAAAGACACAACTATAGGAATTAAGTCTCTATATTTGAAGAAATATGTCTATTGGAAAAATAACAATGCCAAAAGTCAGAATCTTTCATATTGAAAGAAGCATTTTCAGCCAAATAATTTTATAGAATATTCCATAATATTCTACGTATTTTTCCAACAACTCGCCTATTATAAGTGACTTAATTTTGGCTTTTTTTTTCATTCACCAAATAGTAATTTCCACTTAAATAATTAAGAATTGGTCCAAACCAATTTCATACACAAATTTCCAACAAGTTTCGATCAAATATATGTTGTAGTGGTTTGTGCTTTTGATGCTGATATTTGATTGTTGAACTTTTCATTACAATGGCTTTGTCGTATTTGAATTTTTGCTAAGAATTTTTGACATCGGACCGAATAGTGATTATTCTGCAGGCTGGAATCAATTGAAAAATACAGGGAATAATGCAAGATAAACTATGAAATTCATTATTATTCAACAACTGCCCGAAAATAACCCACAAGTCNTGCAGGCTGGAATCAATTGAAAAATACAGGGAATAATGCAAGATAAACTATGAAATTCATTATTATTCAACAACTGCCCGAAAATAACCCACAAGTCGGGTTATATAGCTAAATATTCGAAATTAGCGAAATTTTACCAAAATGGTAAATTCTAATATTCATACAAAAAAAAATACTTAATAAGAGAAATAATATCCCCAAAATCTGGCTCAAATCGAGCTCTTATTCTATGTCAAAAAGGCAACTGAAATATTACTATAAATGGTAAAAAATAACTTAAATTGATGATTCGGAAAGGAAAACAGCTGAATTTGGGTTCGAAATCGATGCTCACCGAGCAAAGCTTTTGGTAAAATTCCTTTTCGGATACCTTTTTAGATTGAGGTCATGGGCGTGATTCTGACAATCGTAGCAAAAGTTATGGCCAAAATACTGAAATATGCCCGAAGATGGTCCCAATTAGGAAATATCCAATTATTTGCCAATTTTGCGCTCATCCGCCAACTCATGGTATCTTAGTGTCATTAACGTACTATCAGACAGCTCGACCTCATCTGACTCGGATCCTTCTGCATCTGTCACCTCGGGTTGGAAAGAACTCGCTCTCGAGTTCACTTGAGTGTCTGCAGGATTCCCAAAACAAGGACTGAGATGCTTCACATTTAAGACATCAGAAGTCTTCAAATGGCTGGAGAGGCGTAGTCGGTAAGCATTGTCGTTGATCTTCTGCAGAACCTCACAAGGACCAATCTTCCGCTCTTTCAACTATTATACTCCCCAATAGGAAAACGATCATGAGTTAACACGGCCCACATAAAATCAATAACTTCGAATAGGACCTGACGACGATGACTGTCGTCCTGAACCATGTACTTGGCATTACTCTCTTGAATGACGAACTTCACTTGTTCATGGATTCCCCGAAGATGTTCCGCCATCTCATCTGCTTTATGACTTATACGACCCACACGTGGAATAGGAGCCAAATCAAGCACCCCAGATGGAACCCGACCATAGACTATTTCAAATGGACTCATCCCTGTGGTTCTATTCTTTGACCTGTTATAGGCAAATTTTGCCTGAGGTAACGCCAAATCCCACTGCTTCGGCTTAGTACCTGATGACTCCTCAATAGATTGCCCAAGCTTCGATTCACCACCTCGGTCTGCCAGTCTGTTTGGGGGGTGGTTGGCACTGCTAAAATTTAACTGCGTCCCCAGTTTCTCCCACAAGCTTTTCCAGAAATGACTCATGAACTTAGTGCGACGATCAGAAGTAATGGAATGAGGCACCCCATGCAAACTCACGATTTCTTTGAAGTAAAGATGGACAATCCGCGTAGCATCCATTGTCTTCCAGCATGTTATGAAATGAGCCATCTTTGAAAACCTGTCAACCCCAACAAAAATAAAATCTGAGGCCCTTTGGGTTCGGGACAGTCCCAATATGAAATCCATACTGACATCAATCCAAGGTGTTTCAGGCACTGTAAAAGGTGTGTAAAGACCCGCATTAGTAAGAGCCCCTTTGGACCGCTAGCACACATAACAACGCCCAACATGATGAGCTACGTCACTACTCAATTTGGGCTAATAATAGGTAGAGGAAACTAAAGCCAGTGTCTTATCTCGCCTAAAATGTCCCATATTATGAAGTTCACTAACAATATGATGCCTTAGTGAACAATCTGGAACACACAACTGTAATCCACGAAATAGATAACCATTATGCCAAACAGAATCATGTCGGTGAGTGTTATTTACCTCCTGAATTATCTTCCCGAAGGAAGGATCTGCGACATAAATATTCGAAAAAGTCTCAAATCCTACAACATTGGTGTTCATGGTGGTGAGAAGTGATGTACGACGACTCAATGCGTCTGCAACACGATTCAGGCTCCCAGCTTCGTGCCTTAGTGAAAATGTGAACTCCTGCAAGTATGCCACCCACTTGGCATACCGTCTACTCAATTTATGATGTCTATTGATGTACTTCTGGGCCTCATGATCAGTGATAAGAATAAACTCTCTCTATATCAGGTAATGACGCCAATGCTTCAAAGATTGAACTATGGCATAGAATTTGAAGTCATGGGTAGAATAGTTCCTCTTTGATCCTAATAGCTTCTCGCTGAAAAATGCCACTGGACGCCACTCCTGGCTCAAAATACCACCAATGCCCACTTTAGATGCATCACAATTGACCTCAAACACCTTATCAAAATCTGGGAGTTCCAACACTAGAGCTGCTGTCATCCGCTGCTTGACTAACTGAAAGCTGGTTTCTGCTTCTTCAGACTACTGGAAAGAATGTCTCTTGAGGCACTCTGTGATTGGAGCAATCAAAGTGCTAAAGTTCTTGATGAACCGATGGTTGAAGGATGCCAACCCATGGAAGCTTCTGACATCGTACAAGGTTTTTGGCTTAGGCCACTCCAAGATTGCGTCTTTTTGAGATTGATCTGTATGAACACCATCAGTAGACACAACAAAACCCCGAAATGTAACAGAAGTAATGAAGAAACAACACTTCTTCCGATTAACGAACAGACATTTCGTCCTCAACACATCAAAAACTACGTGAAGGTGATCAAAGTGAGATGCCCACGTCGGGCTGTAGATGAGGATATCATCAAAGTAGATCACTACAAACTTCCCCATGAAAGGCCGCAACACCTGATGCATAAACCTCATAAAAGTGTTAGGTGCATTGGACAACCCAAAAGGCATGACCATCCACTCATACAAACCATATTGCATCTTAAACACTGTCTTCCACTCATCTTCCGACCGTATTCTGATATGGTGATATCCGCTCTTAAGGTCAATTTTTGAGAAGACCTTAGAACGGGACAACTGATCCAACATATCATCCAAATGGGGAATCAAAAACCTGTACTTCACTGTAATCGTGTTGATTGCTCTTCTATCAACATACATACGCCAAAAACCATCCTTATTTGGCACTAGGAGAGCAGGAACTGCACATGGGCTCATGCTCTCACGAATGTACCCCCTCTCCAACAACTCCACCACTTGTCGCTGCAATTCCTCAGTTTTCTTGGAAATGAGGTGATAAGCCAGTCGATTAGGCAGACTCGACCCTGGAACAAGGTCAATCTTATGTTGAATATCCCTCATAGGCTGCAACCCCGAAGGGAGATCGTCAGGCATCAAATCAGAAAACTCCGTTAGCATCTGCTGCACTTCTACTAGTAGAACTGGATTCTCGTTTGTTGTATTATTCTCACGATGCAGTAGAGCATAGATCACATCTTTACGCTCAATCTCTCCTAAAAACCTGGACATAGAAAGTAGGTTATCATTATTGACTACTGGGGCAGGAGTGATTTCTTATGTGGCACCAACACGACCTTCTTCCCTTTGATGCTAAGGGAATATGTATTTTTCCGCCCATCATGAATGACATTGCGATCAAACTGCCAGGGCGCCCCAACAATATGTGACAAGCATCCATCACCACAACATCACACCACGCATTATCAAAATGCTTTCTGTCGATCGAAAAAGATACTAGACATCGCTTTTCGACTGATACTTCACTACCCTTACTCAACCAGGACAATTTATATGGCCTGGGATACTGATCTGTCTTCAACTGTAATTTCTGAACAGATTCTTCGGACACTACATTTTCATAGCTTCCACTATCAATGATCAATTTGCAAACCTTATCTGCCATTGTGCATGTTGTGTAGAAGGTGTTAGTTCTCAACCAGTCATCCCCTAAGTCGCCTTTGGGAGTCAATAGGCTCTTGTACAAGACTAGAGTCTTATGATCAACTCCATACAGTATACCCCCCTCTTCATCATCGTTATATACAGGTTCTCCTACCTCCTCAGTCTCGTCAACTATCTCTTCATCAATCAGGAGATTTTTACCTGTCTAACTAGCTGGTTTCCTGCAATCAGTGGCCCGGTGTCCCTGTTCACCTCATCTGAAACATCTAATACCCGAACTAGGATTACCCTGCGGTGGCTGTTGAACTGGATAAGGTGTTTGTAGAGGGCGGTTTGACTGACTACATTCGCTTCTGATTACTGGCCTCATGCTCTGCTGCTTTTCCACAACTAGTGCACGCTGGTACGCTTCAGAAACGGTCCACAGCGAGTGAAGGCTAAGGACATCTTGCAGCGGCTGCCTTAATCCCCCCAAATACCGTACTACCATCTATTCTTCCCTCTCAGACAGATCATTTCGAGCTATTAGTTAATAAAAATCTTCAGTATATTCATTAACAGACCTCGTGCCTTGCCTCAGAGAATGAGGTCGTTGAAACAAAGTTTGGGTGTAGCCGAAAGGAAGGCAGTGACCTTTCATCTTCTTCTTCATCTTCTCCCAATATGTGATTTTAGCCTTACCCTGCCTACTTCGTGAACGCCTCAACTGCTCCCACCATGCAAATGCTCTGCCCTTGAGTTTGATGGCGACCAACCTCACTTTAATACGATTTTGAACTTCCTTATACTCAAAAACACGTTCCACTTCATTCAACCAATCAACAAAACTTTCAGCCAGTAACGTACTAGAAAACTCAGGCAGATCCACTCGAAAGCCGAAGTCTACATGACGATCCTCCCGACCACGGCACTCCCCGCCGTGAGGGTGATTGTGATACAGGTTTTCAAAAATGGTATCGAAATCGTGACCCTCCAGTTCACGATTAGCGAAATCCTGCGCTACTAGACGCTGAGTTAACTCCACAATTTGCCTCGTAAGTCTTCAATCGTCACATCCTGAACGTTACGATCTCGGTGTGGGACTTTCTCATTCGAAACCTGCCCTCGACGACCACGACCACGACCACCAACCATGATAGGATTGATAAAGTCTTTCGCCCAAGAAGATGCTGAAGCTCTGATACCAACTAACGCCGAACATAATAGTGATTATTCTGCAGGCTGGAATCAATTGACAAATATAGAGAATAATGCAAGAGAAACACCAAGAGAAACTATAAAATTCTTTATTATTCAAAAACTGCCCGAAAATAACCCACAAGTCAGTTTATATAGCTAAATATTCGAAATTAGCGGAATTTTACCAAAATTGGTAAATTCAAATATTCATACCAAAATAAAATACTTAATAAGAGAAATAATATCCTCAAAATCCGGTTCAAATCGAGCTCTTATTCTATGTCAAAAAGGCAACTGAAATATTATTATAAATGGTAAAAAAATAAATTAAATTGATGATTCGGAAAGGAAAACAACTGAATTTGGGTTCGAAATCGATGCTCACCGCCAACTCATGGTATCTCAATGCCATTAACGTACTATCAGACAGCTCGACCTCGTCCTGACTCAGGTCTTCCTGCATCAATTTTTCATTTCAATCACAATCTTTCTAGGCTGGTAGATTAAGAGACTGTTTATGACATTGTTTTTGCAATTGAATAATAATAATACAGTTATAATGCCAATCTCACTAAAATTTCTACTTGACTTGGGAAGAAGTCTTGGTTATCTATGAATCTTTCTGGGCTCACTTCATATTTTTTTCGTGTGTATTGCTTACTTCAAAATTTTGTTGTTTTACAAGCTTGCAGTTCGTTTTCAATTATCAGTGGCTTGTTCAATTATTATTTTGCTATTTTTCAGTTTTTGATGCATATTATTTTTGAATAGGCAATTGTCAAGCCTCGATGCATAGATTCGAAATGATCTTGAGGGCAACATTCGGCGACTTATTGATCAGAACGATGGAACAAACATGAAAGCAGAACTTTGCACTGATCATGAGTTGAAGGAGATTGTGAATGATAAATTGGAAAATTTATCTGGTGAGAGCTTCAGAGATTTTCCATAGCTCTCGCTGTAATGTGGAGATTTATATGTTTGATGGGCCCTCGAGTTATCTCGATGTGAAACAACAGTTTAAAGCTACTCAAGTTATCATATCGTTGCTTCGGTCTACAAGGTTTATAGAATTCTCGTTTCGACCTTTAAATGTTTCAATTTTTCATATATGATGAGTGTTTACTGTTGGATGTGTGGAGCTTAATATATTGTATACACTTTTCCCTCTCTTGTGGTTAAATGTTATAGGAGCTCTTTGAGAAATTGGCACATGTATTAGATAAAGGGTATTACGGCGCACCTCTATTCTGTGTATCATAGTAGAGAAAAGATGAAAAAAAAAGTGCGAATTCAAAACACATTGTAATTCTTTTTTGTGATATAACGAAATTTGATAGTGACAACCTTTTGAGCCCTTAAATGCGTTTGAGGGTGAAGTACGTTACATCGCGTGAAGTTCTTACTTTCGTTTTCGTATTTCGTGTTATTACTTTCTCTCGAGGGTGACATGGTTAATGATGCATTTTGGCATGTATTAAACTCATGGATATCTAGGTAAATTATTTCGACATATTTAATATATACATATTAGTATCGTGGTACTTCCTGAAATTGATTAACAAATCTCGAGTTGTTGGCAAGTAAATGAGCGAGTTACCTCAAAGGTTAGAATTCGATGAGCTAAATTCTAAGGTTTAGTTCATTTTTGATCTAAAATTAAATTGATATTGATAACTCATATTCATGATGTTGTGAAGTCAACCACCGGATTGAAAAGTTGAGGTTATATGGCATAACACGATGTAAGGTACCCTTAAAATACATAATGAAGTTAGTTAACAAAGCAGATTGGTTTTCGAAATATCAACACCTTTGGGCGGAATGAGATTTCTAGACCAAGTAAACTCGTTAACTGTCTTATACCAATTTCCAAAAATATCACATATAATAACACCTTTGGGCACGATACTATATGCAATAATTCAAAATTACGATGCTAACGTCCAATTTTTTTTTTTTTTGAAGAAAACCAAATAAATAAAACTGAGTGTGCCACTTTGGTAGCTACCGCCCACTTTTATTTCAAAACATTTCTTTTAATGAGAGCACTAAGATAGACTTGTAATCCACGAAAAATTTAATTATAATAATCACGCAACATAATCATAATCATTAACTGACGAAAAGCAAAATTCATATGCGATTATGAGACAAATTTGAAACTAAATTTCAATACATGAAAATGAGATTTAAATGGACATATAATAACGACATTTAATTATATCAACGAAAATATAAAGCCATCAATTTTAAACATAATTTTAATTTAAGGTCATAATTGAAACATAGTGAATCAAATTTAAAAATCCCATTTTCAAAACTTCAAATTTAATATCTCAAAATTGCAAAATTGACCCTAAAATTAAAATTATAAGAAGGGACTTAAAATTTTAGGAATTATAACAAAAGTCCTTCATCCTTAAATTACAAAATGGCCCTTAGTTAAAATTGCAGGAGAAGCCCCCAAAAATTCAAAAATTGCCAGAGGAGCCCCTAGATTGTTAATTACAAGAAAAGGGCTCACTTTATCATAATTGCATGTAAGCCCCCATCTCCACCCAAAAACTGAAAACCCTAGGCCTTTTTGCCATTTTCTTTCGTTTGGCGCCGCCGCGGGGCCAAAACGCCATCTCTGTAACGGAGACGGCGACTAGCAGCCCATGGTAACGCAGTATTGCAGTCGTTAGTTGTGTAGTACTGCCTACAATTGCATAGTACCTATGCGTAGTGGCGCGGGATGTGCAGATCAGTAGGAGAATGTATATGCGAGAGAGAAGAGAGTATACCCACACGAATCTATACACGCGCACATATGAACCAAATCAACGCAAATCCACACACGACTTCTACACATTATTTACACATATATGTACCTAGACGATGAGCAGCAGTTTACACACACATATGCACATAGACAGAAGAGACAGTAGCCATGGAAGACAAATATACAAACCAAAAGTAAATTCACAATATTTACCGTGGTCATCAAGAATTAAGAATTCATACAAGTAGCATGGGTTTTTGTTTTTGTTTTTGTTTTTGTTTTTGTTTTTGTTTTTGTTTTTTTATTTTGGTGGAAATTATACATATAACTATGTGTTTGGCGATAGGCGGGTTTAATAAAAAAAATTGTTTAAAGGATTCAAATCTTATTGATACCAATTGTTGATAATTTCATAGTAATCATGCTAAGAATAAGAATCACATACAATAATTGATAGTTCGAGATTTTATACCTACGGAAGACATTGTTAAGTATGAATATTACCAGCAAGATCTTCCCCTCCTTACTCCTCAAAATAATCAATCGTCAATTGGGCAAGCCAATAAACGATATGAAGAGGAGAGGGGACCTAGCCATTATATATAGGAAATTATAAAGCTGACCCATTACCAACTCTAACCCTAGAGTTTACATAATTTCGGCTCACATATTTAAAATTACCGTATTATAATAATAAAGTCCGTAAGGTGTACAACGACCCAAGTGATCGCAAACATATTGGGCATAATAACAGTATTATTGCAAACCATATATCAACCCGTAAAATTTAAAATCAAATGAGAGCCCACATAATAGAATTATTCTAAAAAAAAAAAAAAGACAAGGAATTAAGAGATTTTATTGACTCAAGAATAATGGAGAATAGAAAAAATTACAATGGATCTTGTAATTCTAGTAATCTATTTTTTCACATATTATAAAATTATAGAAGAACCTAATATTTATAGGGAATATGTAGGATGTCCAAACACTTCTAGTAGAGTTGTTGATGAAGTAGAATACCAATAAATCGAGTCCAAAACAAATTTCTACTCCCAATAGACTTCTAAAATAGAACTTCAACTTCACATAGGACTCCAATAGCATTCCAAACTTAAATTTTCATTGACGTGCACTTCAATTAAAATTCTTCAATACTTCAAGCACTTCAACAAAGGAATTCAGGTCACACCCAAATCCCAATAATCTCCACCATGACATGAGTTCCATTCAAGGAATGAACATGCTTCTTCAACAATAACCAAAAAATTAACTTTTCCAACAAAACACAATACTCCGCATCTTCCAATGAATCCAAATACTACTCTTGTATAATTATCTCAAATTTTAAAAATCATAATGATTTTGAATTAATCAAAATGGGCAGTAACACACCCCAAAGTAAAATCAATACCAAATGCTTTTTCAGAAGGTAGAAGGCCCCTTGCTAGATTGTACTCCTTCTACTCCACTTAAAGCATGCTCAACAAAATCAGCATCCACAAACCTTATTCCACAAGGTCCGTCTCTAGCAACTGAATACAATGTCACTGCAAGTGATGATGGAAAAGTGATGTGAACCCATGTATCGAAGAACTACGAAGCCCACGATTAGATTGAATCGAACCGAAAAAAGCCAGAATAATCAAAATTTTGGATTTGATTCGAAAATAACAAATCAAAATAACCAGCAAAACACAAATGAATGTTGACCTTTTTGATTGAATATTTGAGAATTTCACCTGTTTGATTTGAATGCCATAAGAATGATTCTTGATAAGTTCGCAATTTGTCCAACGAAAAACAATGAATTGAAAGCAAGTTTGCCTCGCAAAATAATTCTCAATATTGTGTTGTTTTTTTCAATGAAATAATAGGTCTTATTTATATGGAACTCATGTAAACCCTAGTTTACGGAAATAAAGTCTAAAAGATTACAAAAGATACCAAGAACATAACTTTTACATAATATAAGATTACATGAAATTTGGAAAAATTAGCGTCCAAATTGGTCTATGCGGTCGCATAGTATGAACACATGTGGTTGCATAGAACAAACGTCCAGCCTCAAGTTTGGTTCGGTAATACGGTATGCGATCGCAACCCTTTTAAGCTATGCGATCACATAGCTTTAATTTTGAATCCTTTTTTTCCTTATGCAGAATTTCGTGCCGTTTCCGGATTGTACTCATGGACGGAAATCCGACACCCAAGCTGAATGTTATGCACGTTTTCATCAACGCTATTCTTTTTTTTCGTATATCTTCCAAATCTTGAATTCAACATACCCAACTTGATTCCGCCTTCATGTTCAACATGTAAGTTGTTATTTGCCTTGTTGCACTCGAGCTCTTGGCCGCGGCATCTTGGATAACTCATTCCATGGCCTCCTTGATCTTCCTAGCTCTTGATCTTGTCTTTGGTTTCTCTTCAAGTTGAGCCAGATCTTTGTAAGTTTATTGTCTTTCTTGGATCACATCATCCCCTCTCTCTTCGAAAGGATTCGATCTCGAATCCATTCCTGCATCAAATGAAGCAACACTAGAAACCTCTATGATAGTAATTATAATATACTTACCCTGAAAGTCCAAGTTGTAGCCATTGTTCTCAATCATGGAAATGACATAGAATGGTCCATCTCCTCTAGGGTATAGTTTGGACCTCATTTGAGTTCTTATCTACCTCTTTTGTATGTACAACCAATAGCATCGCCTGAATCAAATTGTACACGAATTGAATGCTCCATTTTTCAAGTTTGGGACATTTCAAGAACAATCTTCTGTTTTCCATCTAAGCTACCACTTACATCAATAGTTAAAGCGATTAAACCCGACAAAATTAGAGGATTAAAACCATAAACCATATCAAAATTTTCCATAAGTGGTTATGTTTAAGATCAATACATCTCAAATATTTATCGTACACATCCGAATCTTTACCACATACTATGGTATCATCACGTAACATCTGACCTCTCAATTTAACAAGCATACATAGACCCTTGCAATATACTAGATTATCATAAACTAGTAAGCTTTTTCCTATGAATTCACACAATAAACGATTATTTAATCCCATGAAAATATTAGATTGACTAGTGAGTTCAAACGATCTAACTAACGACTTATAAATTTCATAGTTAATCTTATAATCTAGTTTACAAAAAACATATGACCTATGCAAATCATCAAGTATATCATCTAATTTAGGTTTAGTTGTGAGGTTAAAATTACATGCTCCAAGTGAAAAATTATTCATACATGCTAGACCATCATCTAACCTATGTATGGAATGATGATACCTTACCGTTGGTGAGTCATCGCGCATCCTCCATGTCTCATCCTTCCTAGGTACTAGTAGCAATGATATTGCACATGAACTCATGTTTCCCTTCATACTTTTCTTTTCTCTAAGGACTCCTTTTCTTTTCCCTCTTGTGGCTCCACTTTTATTTTCACCACCGCTCTATGCTCCTTTTCACTCTCTATTTCTTTTCTCTCTTGTGGTTCTACTATTTTTTAGCTACCTCTCTATTTTCTTCTTTATTTTTCAGTTTGATTTGGTCTTCATACACTTGTGCCGGTGTTAATGAAGAAAGTATAATAGATTTTTCACTCTTGACAAAGGTGTACCTATTTTTATAAACATCATGTATCACCTTTCTATCGTATTGCCATGGTCTTCCCAACAAGATATGACCCATATGCATAGGTACTACGTCACACAATATTTCATCATGATAACTACCAATTGAAAAATTTATCAACACCATTCTATTCACCTTAACTTCCCCATATTCATTCAACCACTATAACCTATAGGGCCTAGGGTGTTTAAGCATAGTTAATCCCAATTTTCCCACCAGATTAGTACTAGCTACATTTGTTCAACTCTCACCGTCAATGATCATGCTACATACCTTATTACTGATGTGGCATCGTGTATAGAAAATATTCTCTTTGTTGCTCCAGTCATCCGCCTTGATTTGAGTGTTAAGAGCTCGCCTCGTGACCAATAGCTCTCCAATAGCATATTCCACTCTGCCTTCATTATTGCCTCCTCCAATTTCAGCATGCCTTCATAATCACTCTCACTTTCACTCACTACCTCTCCATTATCCTGCAAAATCATCACTCTTTTGTTTGGACATTGAGAAGCGATGTGCCCCGACCCCAAACTCCTAAAGCATTTGATGACTCGATTCCTTTGTGGCTGGGATTCCATTTTCATGCTAGCATTTTCTTTCTTTTCCTTTGGCAATTCAGTTTTTCCCCTAGAAACAACATCATCTCCTTTGTTGATGTACCACTTCGATTTCAAAGATGAGTTAGAACCCGAAGCACTCGATGAGTACCTTGATTTCCTATTCCACTTCAATTGCCTCTCCACCTTCATAGCCACGTGTAGCATGTCTTCTAATTCCACATAGTGTTGCAGCTCCACTACATTTAGCTATATCCCGATTCCACCCGTTCAAAAATCTGGCCATGGTGGCCTTCCGATCCTCCCCACATCCGCCCTAATCATCAACAGCTCTATCTCCTTGTGATAGTCCTCCACACTCTTTGATTCTTGGTAGAGGCTTTGTAGTTTTTGATGAAGCTCTCGGTAGTAGTGATTAGGTACAAACCTCTTCCGCATGATAGCTTTCAAGTCCTCACATGTATTAATTTGTCGTTCCCTATTTCTCCTCCTCCTTGTCACCACTTGATCCCACAAAGTGATTGTATAGTCGGTGAATTCAAGGACCGCTATCTTCACCTTTTTCTCCTCCGAATAGCAAGGCAGTGAAAGATCAATTCAACATTTTTCTCCCACTCCAAGTAAGTCTCTGAATCACTCCTTCCTTTGAATGGTGGAAGGGACATTTTTATGTTGCCCATATTCTTATCTACCTCATCTTCAATCAAGTTTATGTCCCTTCGTTCAAGCCTAGCTCTTCTATTTCTCACCTTACCCATTTTTGCCTCGATTACTACATCCTCATGCACATCACTCCCATAATCATATTCCCCACCTCCATCATAAGCTCCCGCCTACCCTGTCTCCGTATATTTGGAACTCCCCTACGCAAGTTGGTAAGGTCCGTGTCTTTTCTATCCAATATATCCCGTACATCTTCAAACAACCATTCAAACCTAGTATCATCTCATCCGACATGTTGGTTTGGTTGTTGTCTTGACCTGGTGTTGATCCATCCCTGTCAGACATCCTGAAACTAAAATTTATTTCTCCCTTACAAATGTGTGCTCGTGTATCACTCAATTCGACTTTTTCCCTCTATTGATCTCACCATTCTGCCTTTTTCCACTCCATGCTTTCGTCCAAGATCTTCAAAGGACAAATTCGAACTCAATAAAAAATTATTCTCGTAGAATTAAAATCGAGATTTTAAGTGAGATTTTGAAAATTTTGAAAACTCAAGAAAGAAAATAAATTGAACTAGATAATTGGAATGGACTTTGAATTCAAGAAAGTGATTCTTGAATTTGACACAATAGATAACATAATTGGCAGGCAATTTTCGAGATAAATAATAACAAATATATTCTTTTTGAACTTCACTGTTCACAAAACTTTCAAAATTCCTGGAATTTATTTTCGAATTCTTTTTACTCGAAATTCAACAATGACATAGGCAAAGAAAACGAAAGTTGATTTGGACACAAAAAGAGCACAAAAATAACTTTTGAATAGAAGAACGCAAGAAAAAGGAAATAAAGACTCAAAAAAAAAAGGAAATGGAGATAACCTTGATTTTGGAGCCTAAGCTCTGATACCAACAGATGTGAACACATGTAGCGAAGAACTACAAAACCCACGATTAGATTGAATTGAACCCAAGAAAGCCAGAATAATCAAAGTTTTGGATTTGATTCAAAAATAACAAATCAAAATAACCAACAAAATATAAATGAATGTTGACCTTTTTGATTGAATATTTAAGAATTTCACCTGTTTGATTTGAACGCCACAAAAACGATTCTTGATAAGTTCGCAAATTGTCCAACGAAAAACAATGGATTGAAAGCAAATTTTCCTCACAAAATAATTCTCAATATTGTGTTGTATTTTTTTTCAATGAAATAATAGGTCCTATTTATATGGAACTCATGTAAACCCTAGTCTACAAAATAAAGTCTAAAAGATTACAAAAGATACCAAAAACAGAATTTTAACATAATATAAGATTATGTGAAATTTGGAAAAATTCGCGTCTAGATTGGTCTATGCGGTCGCACAGTATGAACACATGTGGTTGCATAGAACAAACGTCCAGCCTCAAGTTTGGTTCGATAACACGGACGAAAATTCGACACTCGAACTGAACGTTATGCACATTTTCATCAACGCTGTTCTTTTTTCATATATCTTCCAAATCTTGAATTCAACGTACCCAACTTGATTCCTCATTCATGTTGTCTTGGATAACTCATTCCATGGCCTCCTTGATCCTCCATAAATCTTGATCTTGTCTTTGGTTTCTCTTCAAGTTGAGCTAGATCTTTGTAAGTTTGTTGTCTTTCTTGGTTCACATCATAAAGTGGCATTACCCATATCTTCAAAACTCCACTGAGCTGTATTTTTCAAATCTGACCCCTTATGAACTCCTAAAGGTATTTTACCAAACTAAATTTCCACCACGGTACTAAACTTGTACCGATTGACTTTTTGATTCTGAACGACCCTGCAAGTTGTATAATTGAGACCTTTTCTATCCATTCAATACAACCTGGGCACCTTTACAAACCTTCAAGGTTCCATCTCCACCAAAGAACTAATAACCTTTTAAATTAAAGATAGACAATGAGATGAGATTCTTCTTTAAATTTGAAACATGGCAAATGCGAACAAGTGTTCTAATTGTTCCATCCAAAAGGTTCAATTTGACCGTACCAATTTCAGCAACCCGACAATGTGCGTTGTTTCTCATAACCACGACACCTTTGAAAATAGTTTCATATGTAGTAAACAAGTCCTTATTAGGACACATATGAAACACACACGCTGTATCAAGAATTCAATCCTCTTCTGATTTAGATTCAATGTCGGAAATAGCTAAGAAATCACCATCACTTACAGCGTTCTTTGCGAGGTCTGTTTCGCCTGAATTATCTAAATATCTACTTGCAGTCATCCTTTCTTTATTCTCCAATTTGTAGCAATCCTTCTTCAAGTGTCCATTATTCTTACAGTAGTTACAAATATAATTACTGAACTTAGACTTTGATTTGCCCCTTCCAGAACCACTATGAGCTACCAGGTCTTCTCCATCTCTAGCTTTAGAAACCATATGTTTTATCTTCTCTTTTGAAAACAAAGCATCATACATCTTCTCTATGGTAAGAGTTCACGACTATACAAGATCATGTCTTTAAATGAAGAAAACGAAGCGGACAACGAACACAATAGGATAAATGTCAAATCTTCTTCATCATATTCTACTTCCAAAGTTTCCAAATCAATGACGATCTCTTTAAATACAGTCAGGTGATCTTCCAATGATCCTCCTTTTACCATTTGATGAGAGTATAAACGATGCTTGATGTTCAAAGCAGCTACTGAATTTTCCTTCAAAATGTCCTGAAAAATGGTATTTGATAGATAAAGATGAATGTGAGAAATTGCCTTCTTATTCTTCCGTAATTTCTCCTCTATGGTCAAAGTTGCGGACATCTTGTTAATTTCCAGCAACGCATAATCAAAATCCAACTGTGCGGATTGTCATATTTCATGGCAGCCATTACGAACAAAAAAATACTCGAACAAATCAAACACTGCGCTTTTGGGGAACAACTGAACCTAGGCTCTGATACCATTTGTTGAGAAACAAATAAGATATCAGAATCGCTCTAATACCACTTGTTTGAAATCAACCACCGAATTGAGATGTTGAAGTTATATGGCACAATAATGAAGTACTTGATCAAGTAAAAGAATTATAAAGACAAGAAATATGATAGAGGAATTAAGAGATTTTATTGGCTCAAGAATAATGGAGAAGAGAGAAAATTATAATATATCCTATAATTCTAGTAATCTATTTTCTCACACATTATAAAATTGTATAGAAGAACCTAATATTTATAGGGAACATGTAGAGGATGTCCAAACCCTCCTAGTAGAGTTGTTGATGAAGTAGGATGCCAAAAAATCGAGTCCAAAACAAATTTCAATTCCCAATGGACTTTCAAAATAGAACTTCA
Organism: Fraxinus ornus; assembly: GCA_903798235.1. NCBI lineage: Eukaryota > Viridiplantae > Streptophyta > Magnoliopsida > Lamiales > Oleaceae > Fraxinus > Fraxinus ornus. The sequence continues at coordinate 25,032 of CAIGRF010389135.1, read as the reverse complement.
ACTTGACATAGGACTCCAATAACATTACAAACTTGAATTCTTCTTGACGTGCAGTTCAATTAGAATTTTTCAATATTTCAAACAATTCAACAAAAGAATTCGGGTCACACCCAAATTCCAACACGTGAGATTATGTTGATGCAGTTATTTTCTACAAAAGATTCATTTTCTAATTAGACTTTCTCAAACTTGAGATACTTATGGTTGTTTAATCGTGTATGTATATTTTCAAGAGTTGCTTGTAATGAAATTAGTTGAAATTTATTTCATATTAAAGAGTAATTTGATCCAATAAGCACAGGACTTTGATATGTGGTTGCACTTTACTAATTGATGTTGAGTTAAGAAAAAAGGATAATACATAAATAGGTTTAAGAGACGCACTCTTATGTTGTAAGTACAATAATCAATAATATTTTCAAGCACTCGTGATGATTTGTGATATACGAGCATCTCCAATGTAACTGTGAATTGTTTTAAATAAAATCATCTTCAATGCAATTTGACTTGGACTTCGTCAAGCTGAACTGATTAAAAAAAAAAAGACAATGTCTAGAGGTCTATCTAGATGTAAAAAAAAAATATTAGAGGGAGTGAGACAACAAAATTTAAACATTATTCTCTCTCTCTCTCTCTCTTTTTCTGTCCCGTTTATTATTTTCTCTCTCTCTCTCTCTCTCTCTCTCTCTCTCTCTCTCTCTCTCTCGTTTCTTAATTACTTTCTTCTATTAAATAAATTTTAATTATAAACGAAACTCATTGGAAATGAATTTAAACTTAGTTGTATTTCCAGCTAATTACTACGTAAGTTAATGAATCTACAAGCTTTCAATCTTTACATTCATTTCCAGCAATTGTTCCTTCCTTCTTAATTTATAGGCTTCTAACCTTTAGATCTTCTTTGATATTCTTCAAGACCAAGTTGCACTTGACGCGTGGACATCAAAAATCAAGATCACTAATTACCGAAATCCAATTTTCAAGAACTCGTAACCCGTAAGAGTTGTTGTGAATATATAGAACACTCAAGTTGTAGAAATTTCTTTTATTCATTAATGCATTATATCTATTTATAGATTTAAAAAACATTGTTCCTTGTCCAAGCAGAATTGAGATTCTATGGTTTAAATGAAACTTCACTACTTCGTTTGCTTACGGCTCGCAACATACCAAAATGTTTGACCTTTTAATTAGATCTCAATCATTGGCACATCAATTATCTTAGAATTCAAGAATAGCAACTACTAATCTTTTATGAATTCACAAAATAGTACAAAGTCCAATTTCTATGTATGGTCATGTTGTAGACTTTAACGCTATCCATTGTTCATGCTCAATACATTCCAAGGTATACTTAGTGTATTAATGTCACTATTCTTGAGAATCTCTCTTTACGATCAAGACAATTCGCATACCCTAGTTGACAAATTAGATGACCCTACAACCTTATTAGAACAAAGTGCTAACCTTTTCTCACTTGTGTAAGACAATTAATTAATTCATGATTGATATACAAATAATGTTTGTCTATGCTTCTCAACTAAAGCTCCCAATTTGTATGTCACATATCAATCGAAAGCACTCGATCACTTGGTCAATAAATGCAATAATTTCCTTAAGACAAATAAATAACAAGTAAAAAAAAAATATTTGGCAATTACAATAAAGTTCTTATAAATTTGGACACATCCCAAATGTAACTCAATTTTTATGAGCTATTTCCTTTGTTCTCGAGATTGTTGCTATTGTGTCATCAATTTTTACCATGTGAACTCTTGTACTCTCAATGTTGATTAAGCACCTACTTGAGCACCATTTTTCGTTAAAAATGTATTTTGAAATAATAGATTGATCGAGAATGTATGATTAAAAAATAAGGGAAAGTTTGGAGTTTGTGTGTAATATTTTTTTCATTGAAAAATGTGTAGCTAAAAAGAAGAGAAAGAGAAATGTATTTTGTATATAACGGGGGATCAAACAAGCACTAAAAGTTGTGATTAAGGTGAATTTGATCAGACAATTTTTACTCTTTGCATTGGAGAGGTTTTCACATTAAGGAGTGCTTGTGTTCAATGTGCATGTTGATATGGACAATTTTTTTTACAATGATTGTCTCCTTTTTAAGTTAGCATATCGAGAAAGAATTGCTTTGTTTCCAGGGACTCAAAAGAAAGCACAATTGGGGGACTAAATATGTAACACTCAATTCCATACAAAAACGGTGGACTAAGCCCCTCATCATTTCAAGTTGGCTTGTTAGACTCAAAAGGTCCTAGAGCATATGGAGATTTTTACTTGTTGGTGTCAATTAGGAGGTCAGTGGACTTTTGTTGCTTTCCGCTCTTTCTGTCAGCCAGTTCTAGTAGTGAGTATTGAGTGAGTGATTGATTTCAGTTTCCACATAAGCCCCAGTTTTACTCACTTTCGCTGCCTAGAAATCTTGGGCAAGGAATTCATGCTGCTATCTAAAGAATGAAGAAACCACTATTATTGAGATTGGGAACGGGCATGGTGGCCATTTTTGACCCTCTATATTGGGAACTCATAAGAGGCAAGGGGAGGGGAGAGAGAGAGAGATTGGGAATTTGATTATATGCAGTCGAGCGCGAGCCGCTCACGTCATCAAATAGCAGCTCTGCTCATTCCACGAGCTTGTTGGTGGGCAAATCAAGACAGCTCGTGAGCCACTTCAAAACAACCTTCTTAGTATTACTAGTTTGACCAGTAGTCATAGGTGGAGGGTCAACAATAGCAGTGGAAGCAGAGATATCCTAACCATGCATTGGTCAAAATAATACCCCATGTGCCTACACTTGGAGCAAAAGTAACATGTGATTCTCATCGCGTTCAGTCCATACGGACCACACCCTATCAGGAAACTTGTTCTTTAGATTCACCTATTCAGAAATCTTATCCTCACCAGGTCTACGTAAATCCGATGTGGCCTTATCAATCCTCAGCTCAACCATCTTACATAAAGCAAACAAAATGCTCTTCGAAAGCAAAACCATTAGTGTACAACGAAGGTTTCAAAAACAGTCTACTATAATCATTTTCATATCATATGTCGACTGAATTAAGATGTGCTTGTTGTCAGCAAGTCTCAATTTAAAATCACCACAAAACCCAAATTTATGAAAGTTCTCACATACCTTTATCATATCAAAAATGATATTTGTACAAAGGGAGTGACAAAAATGGTTGACAAAGTGCCAAAATATCCTGATTATCACAACTTGTTGTAGCATGTCTTCCAACCTTAATTAAGAGTAAACTTAGCCTCCTAGGGTAGAACGGGTGGCCGAGATGAATTGATAGTAGAAGTGAGACCATGGGAAGAGGTCATATGGCTGATGCGTAATGTGTACGTGTCGATGCACCACGTGCGACATGGGGCCCATGTACATGACTAGCTAAGGCATGGGACCCATCTAGAGCACAAAAGAAGGGTCCAAAATAATCAAAAAATGAAAATAAATAGATTTGCAAACTGGCCGAACCGGATAAACTGCGGTTGGATGCGGTTTGCAAAGCCGTGACAAATGGGGCCTCTATTTGGATTGCGGTTGACAATTTTTTTCTTTTTTTTTCATTTTTCTTTTGTTCATCTTTCAAAGTCAACCAAGTTAGTCCCCATTTTCCTTTATTCATAATACTTGGTCCTTCTTTCAATCTAAACTTCAATTTCAATGTCACAATTTCAAAGTCTTCTAAGTTAATCCTCGAAAATTCATAATAATTCGAATTTGATCCGTCTTAAGTTTCAAAAGTGTGCAATTCAATCCTCAAGCTTTCCTAAATTGAATTTTATCTCAAAACTTGTGAATTCTTCATACAACTCTTCTTTTTACTTCTAATCTCTTCAATACCATTTAGTTAATCTTTAATTACTTGGAACCATCTCTAAATTAGCTCAAAATCATTACTTTTTGCACCAATTGTATCCCCATCTTGTTTTCACCTACAAATTATATTGGAATTTGGGTGTGACTCGAATTCCTTTGTTGAAGTATTTGAAATAATTAAAAAATTCTAATTGTAGTGCTCGTATGAAGCATTCAAGTTTATAATACTATTGAAGTCATATGTCAAGTTGAAGTTCTATTTTGAAATTCCATTGGGAGTTGTGATTTGTTTTAGACTTGATTTTTTGGTATCCTACTTCAACAACAATTCTACTAGGAGGGTTTGGATGTCTCCTGCACGTTCCCTATAAATACTAGGCTCTTCTATATAATTTTGCAGTGTGAGATTTATAATTACTAGCTTTTAGAATCATTGTAATATTTCTCTCTACTCCATTATTCTTGTGGCAATAAAATCTCTTAATTCATCTGTATTCTTGTCTTTTATTCTTTTGTTCTTGATCATACACTTCATTATTATTTGTCATATAACTTCAACATATCAATCAAATGATTAGTGTCACAACAAGTGGTATCAGAGGTAAGGTTCAACAGCTCCGTAGAGCGCAATGTTTGATTTCTTCGAAGTTTTTGTTCGTGATGACTTCCATGAAGTATGACATTCAACTTTTTGATCGAAACACTAGATTTTCGCTATAGTAAGTTAAGATGCGTGCAGTACTCTCACAGTTGAATTTGGATGATACGTTGCTGAGAATGACAAGATGTTAGCAACTTTGACATCGGAGGAGAATTTATGAAAGGATAAAAAGATAGTTTCTCATATTCATCTTCATCTATCAAATATTATTCTTCGGGAGCTTTGAAGGAGAATTCAACAATTGTTTTATGGTTGAAGTTGGAGCAATTGTACATGACTAAAAGTGTAACAAGCAAGTTGAACGTCAAGCAGCGTTTATACTCTCATCGCATGACAGAAATAGGATCATTGGAAGATCACCTGTCTGTATTTAAAGAGATCATCGCTGATTTGGAAACTTTAGAAGTAGAGTATGATGAAGAAAATTTGGCCTTAATCCTATTATGTTCGTTGCCACTTCGTTTTCTTCTTTGGAGACACGATTTTGTATAGTCGTGATACTCTCACCATAGAGTAGGTGTATGATACTTTTATTCAAAAGAGAAGATGAAGCATTTTGTTTCTGAGGCCAGAGATGGAGAATGACTGATTGCTCATGATGGTTTTTGAAGGGGCAAATCGAAGTCTAAGTTCAGTAATTGAATTTGTAACTACTGTAAGAAGTGACACTTGAAAAAGGATTGTAACAAATTGCAGAATAAAGAAAGGATGGCTACAAGTAGACATTCAGATACTTCAGGCGAAGTAGACCTCGCGAAGAACGCTGTAAGTGATGGAGATCTCTTAGTTATTTCTGACATTAAGTTTAAACCGGAAGAGGATTGAATTCTTGATTCAGCATGTGTGTTTCATATATGTCATAATAAGGATTTGTTTACTACATATGAAACTGTTTCTAAATGTGTCTGGTTATGTGAAATAAAGCATCTTATCGGGTTGTTGGAATTGGTACAGTCAAATTGAAACTTTTGGATGAGACAATTAGAACACTTGGCCAGGTTCGACATGTTCCGAATTTGAGAAGAATCTTATCTCGTTGTCTATTCTTGATTCAAAAGGTTATGAGTTCTTTGGTAGATGTGGAGCATTGAAAGTTTGTAAGGGTGTCCAGGTTGTATTGAAGGGACCGAAAATGTCTCAGTTATACATCTTGTAGGGTCGTGCAGAATTTAGAAGAGTTAATCAGCACAAATTTAGTAGCATGGTGGATATGAAATTTGGTACAATATCTTTAGGAGCTCGTAGAGGGTCGAATTTGAAGAATATTGTTCGGTGGAGTTTAGAAGATATGGATAATGCCGCTTTGCCACCATCAACGTTGTGCAGTATATTCAATTGTTAGGGACGAACCCAGTGGAATAAGGTATATGAATGTTGATTTTGTTGAGCATACTTTAAGTGGAGTAGGTGTACAATCTAGCAAGAGGCGTTCTGTAAAAGTATTCGGTATTGATTCTACTTTGGGGTGTGTTACAGCCCATTTTGGTTAACTCAAAATCATTATGATTTTTTGGAATTTAAGGTAATTCTGTAGAGTAGAGTTTGGATTCATTGGAAGAGGTGGAGTATTTTGTGGTTTGTTGGAGAAATTAATTTTTTTTGTTATTGTTGAAGAAGTTAGTTCATCTCTGGGTGAAATTCGTGTCAAGGTAGAGATTGTTGGAATTTAGGTATGATCTGAATTCATTAGTTGAAGTATTTGAAGTAATTAAAGAATTATAGTTGAAGTACTCGTCATGAAGAATTCAAGTTTGGAATACTATTGGAATCATATATCAAGCTGAAGTTATATTTTGGAAGCCCATAGGGAATTGTAATTTGTTTTGGACTTGATTTTTTAGTATCCTACTTCACAACAACAATTCTACTAGAAGGGTTTGGATGTCCCCCTATATGTTCCCTAAAATACTAGGCTCTTCTATACAATTTTGTAGTGTGAGTTTTATAATTACTATCTTTTAAGATCATTGTAATATTTTTATTTCTTCTCCATTATTCTTGTGGTAATAAAATCTCTTAATTCTTCTATAATATTCTTGTCTTTTATTATTTGCCATATAACTTCAACATATTAATCTGGTAATTGGTGTCACAACAAGTGGTATTGATTCTAACAAATTATATAATTGTGCTAAATTAGGTAGAAAATTCTCTCAAGTAGTCATAATTTATAGAGATTAAAAAACAAGGATGTCATCTTGCTTTCATGTGTGTCGGAATCTGGAGATCAGACCCAATAAAATATGCTACCAGATGTTAATTAAAAAAGAAACCACGAAACAATTTGTTCGGACCGCTCAATTTCTGAATTACATCTTCAAGAAGAAGATAAAGAGAACAATAGCAGATTGATGGACTGATAACAGATTCCGCAGAGAATAAGAATAGTTCCATTTGATGAATAAATAACATAGATTCCAGTTATATTAGAATATCTCACAACTTGAGAATTGAAAGTTACCTGTAATTTGTAATGGATTCAACATTTAGTATATAATGTGGATAAACGAGGCCCGAGGGGATATGCCGAGTAAATGCGTAGCAAAATGTGATGAGAATGGAATGCAAAGGTCCAACACCAATTTATAAAATTTGTGTACGTGTATTATAAGTCCCCGTTTGTGCCCAAATTTTTATAATATACTTTGTGAAAAATGATTTTTTTGGAAAATGTGCAGTTGGGTCTACATACAAAATTACTTTATTAAAAAATGTATGATTGGAAATGCATTTGGGGGAAAATGAATTTTAAAGAATGAAACTCAAACATGGGCTAAAGTGTTTTTCCTCCTACTTGACGTACAGGATGGTATTCGCCTAATCTTCTCGCCTTCTTTATCAGCTGATCTAATATTAAGCATACCAAGTCCAGAGGCTATATATTAAGACAACATTTATACAGAGCAACCTGAATTTAAATTTAGCTATTTGTCCAAAAACTCTATAGCGATGGCATCAAAAGTGACAATCTACCAATTTCCAGGTTCTTTTGGCCCAAAAGTTTCATGGAGAAAAAATGACACTGCTATTGGATTTTCCAAGAGTGAGTTAACACCAATTTATAAAATTTGTGTCCGTGTATTATAAGTCCCCGTTTGAGCCCAACTTTTTATAATATATTTTATAAAAAATGATTTTTTTTGGAAAATGTGAAAAATTTTGACTCTACATGCAAATTACTTTATTGAAAAAATGTGATTAAAATTGCGTAAATGAATTTTAAAGAATGAAAATCAAACATGGGCTAAAGTATTTTTCCTCCTACTTGACGTACAGGATGGTATTCGCCTAATATTCTCGCCTTCTTTATCAGCTGATCTAATATTAAGCATACCAAGTCCAGAGGCTATATATTAAGACAACATTTATACACAGCAACCTGAATTTAAATTTAGCTATTTGTCCAAAAACTCTATAGTGATGGCATCAAAAGTAACAATCTACCAATTTCCAGGTTCTTTTGGCCCAAAAGTTTCATGGAGAAAAAATGACACTGCTATTGGATTTTCCAAGAGTGAGTTATTAATTGATCAAGAGATGATGTTGTCATATTTCTTATCCCTTTTTTGCATATATGTGAATTGTAAATGACAGTTGAAATTTTACTGTATCTTCCCTGTGTATTCAGGTTTAAAATCAAAGCAGATTTTTGTTGAAAAATCCGATTTTAAGCTCGGTTTTTCTCCAAAGCAAAAAGTTAAAGTTTTGTCTCCAAAAATAATGGCTCGAGAGTTATCGGTTGAATTACTGAATGCATGGAATGATGATTACAATGGGGTTGTTATTGAAGCCACAAGCTTACACACTTCTGCAAATGCTTTTACATCTGTACTTAAGGCTTCTTTGTCCTCCTGGAAGTACAAGGTTTTGTACGCGAATCCAATCAACTCGTATAGAAGCCTAAACAATTAGAAATGAGATAAATATATTTATTTATGTCTTTAGCATGCTCATGTTGTGTGCTTAGTAAATTTATTTTTTCAACAAAAAAGGACCTAAATCGTGCACAATTTTCATAAATAAATGGTGGCTAACTCGAGCTAAGGAATTTCATCTTCAGAATACCTTCATACCCTCCAGTTATTTTCTTTTGCAATTAAGCTATTTATACAATCCTTGTTGGCAATCATTGTTGACAGCCTTTGTGTTGTCAAAATTTGGGCCGTTTATTTAAAAAATAATTTTTAAAATGGATAAATGTGATGCTAACAAGTGTGAAGTTGTCAACCAAGGTTGTAAAAGTAGCATGATTCTTTTTCTCAAAGGTGGGCCATGGCCTGTGGACAAAGTGCAAAACGAAGTAAATGTTAAAGATGATAACCGCAATTTATTCTTGTCGCGTTGTACTAATGCAGGGGAAAAGAGGCATATGGCTGAAATTGTTGGAAAAGCAAGCAGATCTTGTTCCAATAGCTATTAAGGTTGTTCCTCGTACATTATTGCAATTAAACTGATCTTGTTATACCTATGCATCAATGAGTGTTCTATAATTTTGTTTAATAGTGCGAAATTGCAGGAAGGTTTTGTCTACCACCATGCTGAACCTGGATATGTTATGCTCACCTACTGGATTCCTGAAGAGCCTTGCATTCTCCCTTTGGGCCCGTCCCATCAGATCGGCATTGCAGGATTCGTGATCAACGATAATAAAGAGGTATACGTGCACGTGTGTGACACTATGTACCACATTCACGAACGAATTCTAACTTCTTCTTTTCTCTATTGGCTGTAATATTTTTACTGTCACTGTTTGATTCCTCGCCTAAATGAAATTAATTGTGGCATCAGATCCTTGTAGTGAAAGAAAAATGCTCCTGTAGTTGCTGTGGGGTGTGGAAATTGCCAACTGGCTACATCAACAAGGTACATGTACTCTACTTTTAGGTAATAAGTAAATGACTAAACGTGAGTAGAATCAAACTACTTCGTCTAAAAGTTTCAACTTCTTGAGTGGGATAGAATTTATTTATACAACCCTTCACTTGCAAATCAGATTTTCTTTTTAATCAACTGAAACATGAACGATATAAATGAGCGGCAACGAGACTTTCTGAAATATTGAGTTTTTAGAGACGATACAAGAGTTTTAAATTTTTACTTACCTTACTACATTTCCTTCTTCCAATATTGCAAGTATTAATTTATATATTTTCGACTTTTGGTTAGTCTGAAGAATTGTTCTCAGGAGCTGTAAGAGAAGTGAAAGAAGAAACTGGTGTAAGAACACAAAAATGTTACTTCCATTTTCAATATAATTACAAGATATAATAACTGAAAATTTTCTTCTTCTATTTCCCATTATAGATAGACACAACATTCCTGGAGCTTGTTGCTTTCAGGTAAATATTCTTTTTTCGTAGTTCCTTTTTATCGTAAACTAAATTTAGAAGTGCTCGACACTATTAAGAAAAAGATGTGTAAAAAAAAAATTATAGATTTTTCGACTTGTTGCAAATATCCCAGACATGTGCACCAAGTGGCTTTTGAGAAATCGGACTTGCTGTTCATATGCATGCTTAAGCCATTATCGTTCGCTATCAAGATTGAGGAAAATGAAATACAGGATGCCAAGGTAACCAAATTTATATAAGATTATATAGGTTTCAAGATTTCATTTTGTTCGTGAAAATGGCAATTTTTGTTTGCTGTAATGTTATGTACATACAGTGGATAACTCTCGATGAACTCATAAGTCAGCAATTTTACGAAGAAGATCAGATGTCGAAGAGGGTCATTGAGGTTTGTATGGCAACGTATGAAAATCGTTACAGTGGATTTATTGCGCATCAGTTGACGTCGAAATTTGATGGAAAGCTATCTTACTTGTACCACAACAATGTGAACCCTATTTAGGGCAACTGCATTATGAACTTCAGAAATCGAAATTTATGCTACATATTTACTTAGTAATAAATGTTAACAAAATTCATACCGATGCTGACGTGGCAATGCATGATTGACCTTTTTTTTCCCTCTCTTCACCTTCTAATGATTCCACGCTATGTATTATCAATCGCGCTATGGGTACACGCCATTTTACCCGGCCGTTTACACGATGACGTGGCAGGAGAATTTGATTTGAAATTAAAACCGGCCCATTTGAAAAACTGACCCAATAACAAAACGTCATTTCCCATTCTCTTTCCTCAATTCCATTTTCCCCCAAATCAAAGAGGAGAACCCTAGGAGGTGACACCTTCATTTGAAGTCGAGCATGCATCCATCTCTACAGGAGTAAGCATCCGGAATCACTTATTTTCCTCATCTCGTCCGGCGGAAGTCTTGCAGTAACCCTTCACTTCCAATTTCTCCCAAGTCGCAGAAAACCATTGGATGCGAGGAATTTGTTCGAAGTCATCACTCCTCCATCTCGACAGCAGTAAGAAGCTTTGAAGTGGGCAATTCTCTTTTTATATCCCAGCCTTCGTCTCCTACGATATCTCGAAGCAAACTTTAGGTAAGCACGGGGTATTTATCGATTTTGCTCGATGTCAATGTTTTCGAAAAATACAAATTACAGTGATGCACGCATAGATCTATTTGATCTGAGATTTCATTTTTTAACAGTGACTTGATAAAATCAGTTTTAAGTTTTTTTACAGTGACGAGAAAATCAATTTGAAGTATCCTTCATCTTTGAATTTCACTGTAGTTTGCATCGGATTGTGGTTGTTGGTTAATGT